>JBAJNP010005342.1:0-29474 GCA_036877545.1 Yasuhikotakia modesta
TAATGTTTTTGTTACTTAATGGAAACGTTGGGGCATTGCTCCTACAGCCTAAAATTGTTAGCTGGGAGAAACCGGAGTGTTTTTATGGTAACCTGTGGTCAAACAGTGATGTGTTAAAGCAGAAGCGAGAAAGACAAAACAAGCACATTCTTTGGCGCAGCACAGGGCGTGTTGATATCGACGCATCTGACTTTGTTTGCTAGGATCAACTCCCTTCTTCAATTGGTGCTGTCCGGGAAAATAAATGATCCGCAAGTGCAGGCGCAGCGGGGTGTCAAAGTTAACTTGGCGTAGTTGGGAGATGTTTCAAATTGTATTCTCAAAGGTCGCGCTCTCCTTTCTCACAGCCCTGCCTGTCACCTTAGCTTTGTGCATGGAATCCTTGTATTGATCTGTCTGTACGGAACGCGTCCTCCACGGAAAGTCTTTCGGATCGCAGAATGGGAGCGTGCCGGGCCCGCCCGGGGGTGTGGTGGAGAGCACTCGATTGGGGTGGAGTAGCGGAGCTGAGGGTAAAAGGGCATTATGTGCCTTATGAGCAATAAAATGATTGCAAAGTAGAGGTGAAGGCTTCCTTTAGCATCTTCCATTCCGTGAAGCTGAAAGCCAAGAGCCACGCTCCCACTATTTTAGTCCAAGGCCAAATCGCCGGCCGCCGCATGCGTGCATGCTCTCTACAGAACTGGCACTGATTTGATGGCTCTATGTTCCATCTAAAGCGCCGTGTTCTCAAAAGCCCACGTGTGCTTTCTGTTGCACAAACCCGATTCAAGACGCTTTTCAGAACGGCAAATGGACTGGCACAATAGAGAGATCCACTCACTGTAATTTGACAGAGGTTTGAAGAGTTTCACTTTTTTTTTCTCCCCCTTTTCCCTTGACCTTTTCAAAGTGTAATGGCGTGAGCGTGGAAACATATTTTTCTCAGCGTGATGTATTGAAAGATGTTAGGCAGATAAATGTCAAGTTTATTTGGGAAAGCTTATCAATAAATACGGTATTGATCTCAGGTCTTTATTTTCCTCGTTTTATCTTCTGGTGGTCTGATTAATCATGCCACAGGAATTCATGTATCTACTATGGATCATTTCATTCGCTCTGTTTGGAGATGTAAATAGCCGCTGCCTTTGTGTTGAATTAGCGCCACCGGGTTGGCGGTTTGCAGAAGGATTAATGTCAGAGCGCTTGAATTAGCAATCAATCGCTTTGCTATCGTGTAGGACACGCAACAGCTGAAGATTTGCTAATAGATGAAAACCGGATCTCATTAATTTTCTACAGCATGTGGAACACAGAGAGCCTGTTGCCAAAATAGATCGAGAAAGAAGTGGTTAGAATGGAGAAACACACGAGAGTTCAGTGAGATTGCTGAAGTAGACCATCTGAGAAATTAAACAAGTGGGATGTTAGCCTACATCTGTTCTATTTAAAGATGAGAACATTTGCCTGGTAACAAACTTCCGGTAGCCGCGTGGTCTGCACACATTACTAAAATCTGATTATATTTTTGTTGTTTACTGTTTGTAATGGTTAAGAAGAAAAATAAGAAGCTTGATTTTTACAGAATTTTTTGACTGTGTGAATTAAACACAAAATGAGATTCTTTTTCAATTTTTTTAGGGCTACTAAGACACAAAATAGTTTCCCCAAGGACATACAAAATAATCTAATGTGATTTGCGTATACAAAGTAAAGAATACATTATGATTATCTTATAATATTACAATAATTACTCTTCCTTATTTTTAGCCTTAGAAAAGTTACAGCCGTGTGGTAAATCATATACAGTATTAGGAAAATTAGTGCCTTACAGTGCTTGAAATTATTGGTCCAAATATTTATCTACAGAGAAGCCAGTTGTGCAGGTTAAATTACAAAGTGTAGTTTTCTGGTTGAGTCACCTGACTCAGTGTTCAACATACAATCTCAGAAGATTGGCTAATAAGTTCTCTTATAGTTATCAAAATGTTCCTGCAGTAATGTTAGTAGAACATTTCTTAACCTGTGTGTATGTGTAGATGCATACATGCATGTATAAATACTTAGTTTTCATATGGTTAAAAAACATTAAAAGATGTTTAATCCTCTCTTACTCACTTTTAAAACATTTAAGATTCACTTTATTATCTGGAAAAGAACAGCTAGTACATTATGCTAAGTATTCCCTTTTGTGTTTCTCAAAACAAGGAATGCAGACATTTATTTGTTCTTCATGCTTAACAGATTTATCTCCATATTCATTTCTATACAGAACAGGAGAGAGAGAGAGATTGCAGTACGTGAGTGAACCAGTAGGGGGAGTGATAGGACTTTGTTTAACGAGGTGTGACCTACTTTACTGTCTGGAACATTATGTTCTGTCACATGAGGTCAGACAATAAAACAGGCAAGTTTGCAGTCAAAGGCCGAGACAAGTGTTTAATCACATTCTTGAAATTTCTGTCTCATTTTGCCAAGGAGAAAAACAGTTGCCTGTTGAAACAGTGCCTGTTACATGACCTGGTAATCTTAAAAAAACATGTTGTACTACACCTTTTCACATGGTCACAAGTGTTTGTGGTGAATGTTCAGTTATGATAGAGATGGATTGTAAACAGTGGTGTTCTGTTGTGGATGAGAGATGTTTACATGTTCTCAGGACTTTCAAAGGCATGTGTGCTCTGTATTGTAGCGCTGTCTGTCTGAAAAACATGTGGTTGGACGAGGGACGTAACTGCAAACTGCATCTTCTGCGGTGATCACGTCACTTTATGTGGTACAAAAGTTCTTAGAACATTGGCTAACGTTCTCCAAAAGTTGTCTTATAAGAAAACAACTGCAGTAATGTCAGTAGATTGTTTTCTTAATGTTACACCATATATTAAAAATGTTACTTTTAAGTTGTTGGGAAAACATTTTTAGAAGTTTAAATGATGGTCTTAACCCACACAATAATGTTAATGCAACGTTTAAAAAAACTTATGAATCTTCCTGGAACATTCAAAGGATATTAATGAAATATTGTTAATAACATTTACATAACTTAACGTTTTTGTTGCTTCTTATACGTTCTTATAACCTAAAGTTGTTAGTTGGGGGTCATCCCAGAGTACACAACCCTGTGTGAAATGAACAACCGTTTCCATAACAGTAGATTTGTGATCATCATAGATGAAGTGTACGTGCATCATGTGACCCAAACCGGTATCTGATATGCAGCGACGCAGGCGCCCCGCACCACCCTGCGTGCATCAGTGATGCACCAGTGCTATCAGACGTCTGACCGTACGTAAACAAAGAGTTAGCTTACAGAGAGACGAAAAGAAAACCCATTGAGGACAACTTATCAACCCCCAAAAAACTAGCTCAAACTAGTTCTGGATGCAACTTTCAGATTACTGCTGAGCTCTCTGGTTATGTAACTACAGACAGATGCAACACAGAATTAAAAATCTGTTAAAAAATACATAAACATGCACTTTTTTAGTCATATTTTTGTACTGTGAAATATTTTTACGCTTTTATTGCAACAAATGCAGCAGCGCATGGGGGGGGCAGTTTTAACTCCCACATCTGCGATCGCCACCTTACGTGCAACTTTTTCAAAACGAAAGTACCAGTGTTCAGAACATTGTGTCCTCTTTGTCTGTCAGGGAAGTAGCTTGCCACCATCAAAATAACACTGTTGTCTGCTCCTGTTTTTTTGGAGGGTTTTACATAAATGCAGAAGCTGAAAAAACGGCCACAGAATACATAGATAAGTGGCTGCAGGCTAATGAACGACGTGACATTGAGAAATATGGCAATAAATCATAAGACTGGGAAAGCATTAGTTGTCTCTGCACTCCAAAGTAAACATCACGACATGTAGTGACATAAATAAAGCAGTTATTTGCTTTAAGTAAAGATAAAATTGCTTAAATAATAGATCCTACTTATATATTATTTCAAATTACTTAAATAGTTACATGTAACACTTGATATTGATTCCTGGACATCCTTATTTTAAAAACTGCCCAGCTAATAGGCATTGTTATCAGAATGTTGGCTAATGTTCTATTAAAGTTATCGAAAGGTTCTTGCAGTAACAGAAGTGGGATGTTTTGTAATGTAATAATTGTTGACTGTTGGAAGTGTTTGGAAAACCTTCTAACAACCTACATTTGTTTGCTGTGTGTGTGTGTGTGTGTGTGTGTGTGTGTGTGTGTGTGTGTGTGTGTGTGTGTGTGTGTGTGAATTTATATAAGTGTCTTTGTTATTTAGGCTATTGTGTAAAAGGCATGTTATTTATGGTTAGATACGAATGTCTTTGTTTTCAGTAAAGTCTGTGGTTGTGGTAATGTTTTATAACTGACCTCGGAGCGTGTCAATATCACACACACACTGTGTGAGCAAAACATCAGGTGACATGTAGGGAAGTAAAGCCTCATGAGTTTGTACAGATTTGTAGCTGGAGATTTTCATAGCGCATACACACGCACGCATACATGCATGTGATTGTGAGGCTGGGGTCAGGAGGGCAGAAAACTTCAATTTCATGTGGAATTTCAGGTTCATTTTCCTGTATGCTTGAACAATGTGCTCCCCATTGCTATGACCTTCTAGTATTTTCCTACCTGTCTTGTGTTCACAGGTGTTTACAGGTTTGTTGTGAAACTGAGTCATAAACTCAGAGCTCATGTTTGCAACTGAGTGCTAAAGTCAGACTGAAGTATTTGAAAAGTGGTAGTTTGTGAGGCGTGTTTCCATCACGTAACGTAACGCAACAGTCAGTCCGTCTGCACACAAAGTTCTACAAACAAATTAATATAATTGCAGTCGTGAGCCAGAGATTTTAAATTCATACTAAACTCCAGTATTACATCACGCTTCGAATGATCAGATTTAGAGATAATGTAAATAAACACACACACACTAATGGAGGTAATCTGTTTTTTATAACAACATGATTGTCGATTTATGATTTTCATGGAGATGATTGTCTTCAAAAGTCTGTTTTCTACATTTTACTGTATTTATGAGAACTTTGATCCTTAAAAGTATAGCCAAATCTGTAGATACACACACTTTGGACAGACTACACCACAGGTAGATTTATAAAAGCATAAGATTGTGTTTATATTGCAACTAGATCTGGAGAAAAAGCAATCACACAAGACACACTCTGGGCCTCAAAACATCCATTACTGTGTTTCTGATCATCAGGAGAGTCAGATCAAAGGTCTGCAGACAGATTCCGCACATTTTCTTCTTTTTGCACCCAAACAATCACAATTATGACTGAGTTTGTGTTTACGAGACCTTTACGTGTCAACATGAAGGTCCTGATATCAGAGAACCCAAACCTGATGATATTTTACACAGCACTAGAACACTTGATGACCTGAACTGGCTAACAGCATTCCCAAAACGTTGACTAACATTTTCAAACGTTAGTTAGCAAAAAATGTTTTGCAGCAATATTAGTAGTGCATTTTTTTAAGTTTATTCTTCTAAAAGAATAAAGTTAATACAACTAGACAACTAGAACGTGTCTGGAACTTTTGTTACTGGAAATGTTATGAAAACGTTTTTGCAACCTACAATTGTTAGCTGGGTTGACTATCATCTTTAATGGCTCATTTTCCAGTGGAAAGCAGCTTGTAGTCAGTACGTAAAACCGCTAATCTTTTTGCAGAGTGGTCCTGTTTTATCAGTGCTTTTATTGTTATAAACCCATTGTGCCTTGTTGCCATTTTCCTTGATAGGAGTTGGTACATTTTTGCATCCCCTGAATATTTTCCGGGAACTTTAATGTCTTAATTTGACAGAATATTTTATTCAACGCCTCAGAATGTTACTTTATGCAAGCGCTCTAAATGCTTGCATTTAAAATTCCATTGAAGTCATTTGGATCACAGTCACGAATCCAAACGTTACGGTTGCGTGTTTAAATCAGAAAACACTCATTGTCATTGTGTACAAATAAACCACCTTGCCTTTAAGCTACTTTAACGGAGCATGTACAGTTTGTTCTTAAAGGCATAATAAAGATGCACAAGAGGAAAATGTTTTGTAATGCAGGGAGATTTGTTTTCATGAACTATAATTAAACCCCACAAACGCTGTACGCTTTGGGGACCATGCTTAAGTGTACTAGGGAGGTCCCTGTGTTTGTTTTTAGGACGGCTCACATGTCCTGACATTACCAGCCTGAATCAGCTGCACAGAAACACATTGGCTGTTTGTGCAGGCAGACGGGTCTGGTTCTGCAGTGTGATTCTGATTTTTTGGCATAGGTTTGTGTGCCACTCCAAAGTACACCAGGATCTTTAAGCCAAAGGTCATGTGATCTACATGGTATGAAACGTTGTGTAATGTCAGAAACCTTTTACTAACCTCTCATACTGGCTTAAAGCTGAGAGAAAGCAGTTTTGGCGCCTTTGTAATCTCACTTGATAATCTGTGCCAAAAAGCGCATGGTACATTTCTTATGACGCTTTTACATTTATCACGTTTTACATCTGTGTTTATTTTCATGGACTGTTGCACAAGAACACATTTTCTAAAAGGATGCATGCTTTAAAATACGAAGCTTGTGATGTTTTCTTATGGGCAGTATTACACAACATTGTGTGTGTGTGTGTGTGTGTGTGTTTAATCAAGAAGGACAGAATTAAATGTTTGTGTTTTTGGCAATTTTACAGAGCTAAAAAGCTTCCTCTGCAACTTTCTCAACTGGCCGCCCAGCGCACTCCTTTTCCTGACAGCTATTCCATGATGCCCGAATCGTTCCCATCAAAATCATCAAAGTCACTTTTTCCATGGAAATGAACCAGTTCGGAGTTGCATAAAGTTTGATGAGTGTTTCCTTAGTGAGGATTAAAGGTAATTTCCTGTCATTTTACTAGATAAAAACCTTCCAATATCCCCAAGGGGAACGGTGTTAAAAAAATGCTTAGTTATTACTTATTCCATTAAGGCCCTAAAAAGGCATAATTTTACATAGAAACAAGCTAAATGCTCCAAAACAAATGACCTTCATTTCAGTCCAAACTTGCATAACTCCTTAACTTTTTCTTGGTACACAAGAACAAACTTTGAAGAATGTTGATGCTGCTGTGTTTCTGTGCAGTGAAGCAAATTGCAGCTGAGACTGTCGGCCTGTAACATGCTGCGAAATAAAATCTGTGGAAGAAAGTCATATGGGTTTTGAATAACATGAGGGCTGGAAAACGATGGTAGAATTGTCATTGGTTAAATTATCTCTAAGTTTCTTTCTGCTTTTCTTTGACTGCTCAGGTGTGTTCTGATCTGATGTGTTGTTTATTGTGTGTTTCACTTGTAGGAGGGTGTCAGGCGAAAGTAAAAGGCAGAAATCGTTTGACTTTGTCATTGCGCACGTATACCACGTATATGGAACAGGAGCACTAATATCTTTATTTACTATCAAAACAGATGCAGAACGGAAGCGGCATGCAACCTGACGCAGGCTGGCATTCGGCCATACTTCAGCAAACGTGTGGTCAGTACATTGACTGCCTGTACAATTCTGATCATCATAAACAGCAACAGTTAATCCCAAACCAAACTAGTTCTTTTTATCTTTGACATTGGTAGCTGTAAATATTTGGGCAACAGGTTTTGATTTTGCTGGAGTAAAAGTTTAAGTGTTTAATATCATTAGACTTGTAAACAGCGTGCTAATCTTTTGTTTACTAGAATCAGAGCTTATTGAAGGCCACAGGAAAAGTATTTTTTCTTTTTTTGTAAACGGAAACGGTTCAACCTTCCAGTAAAAAAAGAGAGGAAAACATTGATATCTAAGGATATCCTGTGAACGCATCTGTTTGCAGGCTGTGATGCAGGACTTTCTAGCAGACAAACTCCAAATAGAAAGTTCATGTGAGACTTTGGAGATGAGACTGCAGTACTGTGAGTGAGCCCTAGGGGGCCCTATGTGCACTTTTTCCCAAAACTATGGGCTGTTTTTCATCAGCTCCTGCTGAAGGGTCTATCTGTCTGGGAAGTCTCTCACGCTTCATTGCCACTTTACGGGAAACTCATAGGTTAAGTAGGGGCAGTAAACTGGGGCATGTCCCAACAGCACCCGTAAGCACGTTACATAATTTAATACTCAATTACATTAAATAGGCCTACTTAGGAATCTTATAATTATAATTAGGAGTCAATCTTATAATTTGTGCTAAAACCTGATTTTTTCCAAAGGGTTTTCCCGTTTTGAATGAACGTTGTGGTCTAAAATGTAAGGATTTTGTAGACTTTATTTATTGGAGATTCATAGATTGTCTGTTTGTTTGTATTATTTGATAATATATATATTTGATATATTATCTTCTTGTATCTTGTCTTCATGTATCTTCAGAGATGTATTTAGATGAATTGCATAAACAAGCTGTTGGTTTGCAGAACAGCATCACACCCAAGACTTGCATAACCTAGCTAAATTTTAGGTTGTAACTTTTCCATTAGGTAACAAAAATGTTAAAAATGTTCAAATGTGCAGTTTTTTTAGTCATTGTTTTAACGTTATTGCCAATTATTTTTTCAATTCTGTAACATTTGTTCCACTAGCAACATTAATGTTTTTGATGTGCTATATAATGATAAAATGCGAACATTTCCTGTTAGCTGGAAGAGGTTAGCCAACAGTACTACCCCTTGCCTTTGTGGAAAAACTATTCACAGTGTTTGTTTGTCATTGTTTTACAGTAAAGAGAACCTAAATTATCCATACGCTCCGGAGGGACACACTCATCTTTCCCCTCGTCTTCCTCACAGTTCTGCAGACAAGACGCATCATACACATGCATTTAGCTACAGTCGTGCTGAAAGCACAATGGGTGACAGTAATTTTCAGTAAATCTATTTTTGAGTCTTCACAATACTGACCCTTCCGAAAGCATCTCTAAATATTGTCCAGCATGATTACATATGAAGTTTGACAGGAAATGTCATCACCCGGTTGAGTTAAGGGCGTTGAGGCAATTGCTGTCACAGATATAGAGGAAGTTGCTGTTGCAAAGCAGTTACCTCAACGTTTTCAGATGTTCTGTCTTAAGCGGCATGGGAAAATCTTACGATGGTCATGTGATGTACTTCTGCATTCTGTGGAGGTATAAAAGCAAACGAGATAAAATTAAACAGTTCTGACAGGCAGGCGCTGTTGTGTATGTGTGTAAGGGTGAAACTGTTCTTTGTAATTCTGAAAACAACACGCAATATCTCTGTGTATACTATTTACAGTAAGACAGAATCTGTTTCAGTATTTCTGAATACTGAATTCTGAATGTCAAAAATAATGGCTTATTTGTAAGACCGTTTTTGTATTGTTAAAAACGTGAAAATGTAATTTAATTGTGCCCTAATAGGCATTTATTCCACAATTACAAGATTTACAACAGAGTTTCTTGGACACTGTTTGGTCAAATAAGAGTCTTCTGCTATGGCAAAATAAAACAAGATCTCCCATTAGTCTAACAAAAGCCAAAACAGTAGAATTTAATGTGTTACATCTTTCACTATTTACATTTTAATTGGGTACAGAATGTTCCTTGTACTCTCAAAGCAAAACAACTATAGACTTCCGATAGTAATTTAAGAACAACTATGCCAAACCACAGAAATTGGAGAGCAGCAAACTTGTAGGCCGGTCTGGAATGTTCCAAACGATGTCCAACATTTCGGACAGCGGCCTTGAGTCGGACAGATGGCAAAAATTCCCACAACACAAAGAATAGATTGATTGGAAAAAAACACTTACACTCCAGTCTTGAGATGTTTATGAAAACAGTGACTGACTCTGTGTTATGAGCATGATTTGGGTTTACTGTAATATGATGCCATTGAAAGGGCCATGTGACTATTGTTGTGTTTATAATGAACATCGTCATAACTGCCTTAAAATCCTTTTCAAACGTCTTTTAAAAAACAACCAGAAATTTTGTTCAAAAACGCATAATGTGACCTTTAAAAGTTGTAGATGTTTGGAAAAAAGTTGCGTAGATATAAGAAAATGGGACAAGTGAGACATTTGGATGTTTATATTGTGAGCAAATATGATTTTAAAGTACAGTTTCTGTCACTGCAGTATGTATCATTTTTAATGTTATTATCCAACAAGCACTGCAGGTTTAACTGTAGCTCTTCACCATGTTTCAGTCTTTAAGACGGTTAGACACCACTTTGTTCATGTCACACTCAATCAATAGCAATTGTGCTCATGCTTAAGTTTGTTTAAAAGTGCCCAGAGCAAAGTTGGGCTGTAAATATCATGAGTGACTGTTTAATTGACTGTTAAACGCTCTGTATACTCTGTAGGAATGCAGCTCAATAGACCTGTTGAGGCACAAAATGACATTGCTGTGGTTTCACCGTCACTTCACCTGGGCCACTGAACCTGAGAGAGAAAGAGAGAGACACAGAGAATGAAAGAGGAGAGAGAGAGAGCTAAGTGTCACATGCAATGTTACATTGAGTGCAGACAGTGCAGAATTGATTGTTTTTTTGGCTGAGACATTATGTAATGATTATCTGCAAACAATTATCTCAGAGACAAAATATATGAAATACTTTGTCCACTTACCTCTTGCACTGCCGGTTAGCGTTTTAAACCATTGTGCATATTACAAATAAAATAACTTAAATATTAAATGTTAATTGAAGAATGGGACAGCCAACATCTGGTCGATTTTAAGCCCTTAAAGACAATACCAGACGTTGTAGTAAATACATTTACTGTAGTACATTTGTTTTACTTTGCAGCGGATATTGTTGAATTGCTTTACCATCGTAGCAGGTTAGCTTTGTAAGTAAAGTAAGTTTAGTTGGCAAATTTAATTTTTGGTTTCCTCACAAAACCGTAGATTTCTTGCACGCATCACTCTTGTGCAGGTCCACACCTCTCAACACGTGAGAGGAGGAACGTCTTGCCCCGGTTCCCGCTGTTTTTGAGTCTAGCGTGTGTTTTGCTAACGTTCCCATTGGTGGAGCAGATACCAGAGTGGGACGCTGTCAGGTAACATTGTGAATGGATGAACGGTTTGTTCCAGACGCACTGGCCCTCAGTCTGGCCTGGGGTCTTAATCCTGGTGTAAGAGTCAATTAGGATTAATGCCCGTGGTGTTCGCTCTGAGGAACGGGCTCAGTAACTCAGCGGTGCTGTGATGGCGCTTGCTGTGCCAGTATATCCCACACGGCTCGTCGCTCCACGTGCGTGATACAACACAGTAGTGTTCCCTTTCAAGTGCACCTGTTACCCCCGTGGGTGTTTCCCATCCATGCTCCACGTTTCCCATTAAAGGGGGAAGGAAGGGACACGCCATCCCCACCAAGCGGCTGCCGTCAGCGGATAAGGTCTGGTCAGCAGTCTGGAAAAACCTCTTCCTGTCCCCCACACTCCCTTTATTGGCGTGCCAGTGTGGTGCTGCTAATCTCGTCAGTAGTTGGCCCAGCTCTGGAACGATCATACGGCGACAGACCCAAACTGCCACACATGCATGGAAACCTGCCCGGGTACAGTGGGAGTCCAAACACAAGGTTCAGATCTGCATATGGTCCCATGCAGCTCTTATGTAGCCCTGATGCAGTGCATCAATGTTTACTTGTGGATAATTCTGTAGTGTGTAGTGTTACTGCAATACGTCCTAACAGTATTAGGTTGTAAGAACGCTTAATGATTCTATTAAGTAAGAATAATATTTTTTAAATGCTATAGGATTTTTTTAGATGTTAGGTTAACATTGCTTGGTTGTAAAAACATTATTTAAACATTTTGCAATGCTATTTAAAAAATTTTCTGTAACTTTTTTAAAACAAATATTAAACAAGCTAAGAGTAATGTTTTTGATATGTTTAAAAAAACGTTACAACACGAATCTTTGATAACTGAGAGAAAACGTGAAACATTCTGACAACGTTTACTGTTAGCTGAACATTCATTGGGCTGTTGTGGTTTGTGGCATTTTCAGAAGTTGTATTTATGCGTTTCTTGGCAGAGTTTTGTCAAAGTAAAATCAGGCTCTACACCAGGCGTATATTGAGAAGCACATTGTAGTTACACACTCTCTGTGCTTCAGTGATGCTGTGCAGTCCCAGCACAGTTTGCTAGATTATGTTAGACTGTTACATCCTCTCATCATTCAAGATGTGTTTTCTTTAAATAGTTAATAGCTGTAGCGTGCGTTAAGTGCACAGTAACTAGGCCAACACGCTTTGACCATCTGTAAGGGCTGTGCCGCTGTTTCAGGAAGTGGAAGGGATGGGTGTCAGATAGAGTTTCCTTCACAGAGAAAACCTCTCCTTCTTTTGCTTTGAGTCAATGAGATGCTGAGAAGTTCAGCCCAGTCTTGTTTCTTTAGACACAGTGAGTTTGTGTGTGTTTTTAAAGAAGACAAACAAGTAAAAAAAAAGTATTTTATTATGTGCCGGTAAATTAAACCTACAAAGTTTAAATTCAGTACTTTTTTAATAAGTAAAATCAACAATGTTTGCTACAAACAAATACAGTTTCAAATTATTCTTGGATATATACAATTATTTATACAATAGCAAATAAAACCACAGACAATTTGGTTGTGAGCTTTGCTGTTTACCAGGTGAGACGTTGTACAGCTATTTCATTGATTTTTCCAGAAAAACAACCTCATCTGCCTTTGAGCTTTGACACAGATAGGATGCATGGCAGTACCCTGCCTGATCTGTGAGACGTAATATCATTAACACCAGCAGGGGCGCTCTTGTCTATTATGTAACCTTGAAGCGCAGCAGTCTTGTGTTGAACTGGCATGTTATGTAGCAGGATGTGCGGTTTAGGGTATTGCACGTAGCATCAAACTTTCATCTGTGTGCCAAATATCTCACAAATGTGAAAGATTTGGTTTAAAAGACTATTAATGCTCATGCACTCTGTTGTCTGCTAACTACAGCACAGAAGTCAGTTTGGTCAACAGTTAACACTGGAGTGGACAGGCCGCTTGTTATATAACGTGCCACTGAACAGCTGTCAGATCTGGATTAACACGACGACAGCTGAAATAACCGGTCAGGTTCTTACATTCATGTTATGGTTTAATTAGCGGTTGGCTGGCTGTGATGACTGTTATCGCTCGTGCCTCACCTGGGTGTCATTTCAGTTGTTTTACGTAACACCTGATGCTGTTCAGGTAAACGGAAGGGAATCCTTGGCGTTCCTCCAAACCGAGAAATTTAGCAAAATGTGTTCGGTGGATCTGACACGACGGCAGATGGTGAAACATGCAAAGACGTAACATGTCAATCACTAGTTAGCGTTTAATAAAGTGTCTTGCCATGTGTTGTGTAAGGATTCTTTTGTGTCACATGTCATCGAGTCTTTGAAGGCGGATTGGTTAAAATGAGGCAGTCATCTTTATTTACATCCATTACGCTCTAATATGGAAAATCGTGAAGGCACAGATCACAGAGCAATGTGTTTTTTCTTTACCCTCATGTCTTTTAAAGCTTGTGTGCTGTTCTTTCCTAAATGGAACACAAATTATTCATAGCAGGATGTTCAGACTATTTTTATTTAATGAAAGTGAATGGTAAAAGTGAATAGTTTTGTTATTTTGGTTTGATAGACACCAGTCTCCCTCCACTGTCATTATAAGTCCTGCCAAACCCAAAGCATTGTGCAAAACATCTCGTTTTGTGTTGCAGGGATGCAAGAAATGCATGTTTTTGAAAAGCTATGAAGAAAGTTTTTCACACGGGGTGAATTATCTATGTAAGAAATGTGGATGTGTGTGAGAAAAAAAATTGTTTCCTGGTATTCTGATAAAGTCGAGTTATAACAGATTATGGCCTTAGATATTGTAGAAGGTTTATTAGAAGCCCATTTCACATGCAGTAGGTTAATGCCTAACTATCAGTGGTTAGAAACTACTGTGTACATGGATAAATATCTCCAAGCACACACGCCAGTGTGTATCAGATGTATATATTGTATTTACCAGCTGAGCGTTGCACAGCAACTACAGATGTTTGTTGATACAGTGTTTGTTGTCCATGTTAATATGACAATAGATAAAAAGCGAGAACGCTGCCTCTCCAATCAGGCGAGATAATGCGACCTTATAATGACTCACTGTACGTGATGTAAGTTAGTCAGCAATCACTCTTATATTACTGCTGCCGTTGTGTCTGCTAAACTCCTACATCAGGAATGACATAAATGGACACTGAAGACGAATAGTTAATAGTTTTAGGCTGTAGGAACGTTTCTTTAATGTTTAAGTTCTAGGAGTGTCCATTTTTTGTTTTTAGATGTTGTATTAACGTTATTATTTGGTTATGGAAATGTTATTTGTTTTATTTGTTAATTCTGTAGCTTTTAAAACAATTCTATAACAATTTAAAACTAATATTATTGATAATATATGCATGAGTGTGTGTGTGTGTGTGTGTGTGTGTGTGTGTATTAAAAGTAAAAAAAAAAACTCTAGTAATGATACTGTAAGAACGTTTTGAGAAAGTTCAGGAACTTTGAGTAGACTTTAAAAGAATGTAAGCCAACGTTATGAGAACGTTTCCTGTTAGCCGGGATGCTACATTTCTCACTCTGAACTTGTGAAGGAGGTTGTTTTGCTCAGAGTTTTGGCTCCAGATGTTGTTGATGTACCTTGAGGCTTCTGGTCTGACTACAGCTTCACCTGTGCTGGCCTGACATGAGTGAAGCAACTCAACAGCCCTTGTTTTCAAATCTGCAGGTTCGAGTGAGAAGCGCTGATGCTTTCACACACAGCCCGAGCCCCGGATCTGATTAGAGAACCAGGCAAAGCGCCAGAGAACAAATTTCAAAAGACAAATTGCTGTAACCCAGTTGTTTGGCACATTAAATATTGATGAAACCAAAAGAACAAATATTGCTTTCTACGACATCAAAATGTTTGCAAGCCCAAGCATTGGTGTAATGGAAAATGTCCCAGTCATTGAGAAAACATGTTCATATGTTACCATTACGCTGATAAATCTCTACACTTACTCATCTAATTTAAAGTCAATTTTGGACGTCAGTCCCTGTGTTTCATTGCCTATTAAACTAGGTGGATTCTGAGCAGGCACGTCATTGACAATCAGGGCTGTTGATAATAACACGCTTTGGGTTCTCATTAGCAGATTACAGATTAGGCTTGACAGCGCTATACCGTCCAGCAGTCTTGAGGTCTATTTCCAGAACCTGTGCCCAGTATGTCCGGCCTTCAGAGGATAAAAAACAACTATTCTTGAAGCATTTCTTCACCCAGTTTTAAAATACCTAGAATTATGACACATTTTAGGCGCCACCACATTATGACTCACTGGGATGGTACATAAAAGATACATATTTATATTTATTGAAGCGAACCCAGTGACAGTAAGATTAGCATTGTTCCAAAAACCTAGTGACCTGCCTTGTAGTCTACTCCCTACCTAGGCAGCTTACTGTGATTTGCAACACAGCTTTTTGCAGCAGCGGGCCGGATGGAGAGGGTGGGGTGGGACAGATTTTCAGGATGCAGTGATCAGCTCACAGGAAAAAGAGATAAAACAGCAGACAGGCTATCACTTTCATTTTTGGTTGTTTCAGCACAACAAGTTATATTACAGGGTGTTGGGAGACATGAGGAAGTAACATGAAAATCTGGTTTGACACACCTTGAATTACATTTTACAAGGTAGCTGATACGAGGAACTTTGTACCGTGATGGATAGTGGATTCTTAAATCTGTTCGTACCATAGATTCAAGCTTGGAAGTGTTTTTATCATATTTATTTATTTAGCTGTAAAAGAAAGTTACAGTTTGAAGGGTGTTTCATAACAGGAATGACCAAAGTCATGAAATATGTTCAAGTTAGTAGGTCTGAGAAGAGCCTTTTTGCATAACCAGTCTTGCGTTAAGGGACTGAGATTGGACAACAGTTTAATCAGTGACATGACCTGCAAAAGAATGTTAATTTTATTATCCACATATACAGAGTGACAGTAAACAAACATGTATGCATATAGAATAATTATACAAATATTATTAAAATTATAATTATATAACGGGTGTTGGTTTAATATTATATGTATTTAGTTCAGCTTGCATAATGCCTTTGGCATTTTGTATTGTGCTTTTCACAGCAGACTCTTGCCAGTGACCGTACTCCGAACTTTCATCTGGCGTGAAGGCAAGCCAAAGATAACTGAAGCGGTTCCTTTTTTGTTTGCCAAGACGTTGGGTTTCTCTGAGCCAAAATGCAATATCTGCGCTTTATTATTGCCAAGCTGCTTTCCCTACCATTCCATTAATATCCCAAATAATCAAAATAGTGACTTTGTGAGGTAAAATCTTGCTCCACACAAACACATTTTCCTGTAATCAATCACTAGTGATCACTGGCTTCTGTAGATTGGTCTACAGAGAAGCTACGTTTTGAAGTTGTCTATAAATCTACTTAACTGCCACTTTCCAGTGTTTCATGCTTGATCATTTATTCTGAACACTCATTTTTGGGTGATTTTTATGCCCGATGCATTAGTATAATTTGTTGCCACAGTCATTCTATTTTCCGCTCAATATTTCTGCCCTAAAAATAAAGTTCTGTTACTCACACGCAGCAAATGAGACACAGTTTTAACATCAAAGCCTTTTGTGTTTGCCAGACCTGACGTCAGCTTTAGGACAGTTGGGAAAAGATACATTTCAGATGAAAATAATTTGTGAAGAAACGTTTGTGGCGGTAGAACTCAGACAAACTTGGGGTCACACGTTATATTCCAAGCAAAAATATGACCAGTGTGAAGTTAATCATAACGCTAATGGGTTTACATGAAACGGCCTGAGATCCGTTTAAGTTGATTTTTTATCAGTCTGTGAGCTCAGAGGGGGTTTTTACCGGTTAAACGTACGTCTGGAGAAACAGACGTCCAAATGCCAACAGGTTAATTTTTAACTTCCCGGTGATGTGACCCAAACTTTGACTCATCTGAGTTTCTGTAAACCTGAAAAATGCTTTTTCTGTTGTTGTTGTTTGTGTTTTTATTGAACCGTTCACTTCATTCTCAGCGTAGTAATTGAAAACACATGTGAGCTGCGCACGGGATGGAAATACTCTGGCAGCAGCACGAACGCCCCCTGTGTGTTTTGGTTTAATGCTCTAATTTTAGCTAAAGCTGTATTCCTGCTTCTGAGGCCCTAATGTGAAGGAGGTAAAAGTCTTCATTCATCAGGGAATGGGTGTGTGAAAATGGACGGCGATTCCACAGGAGATGTAGGTCACCGAGCGCCATATGACTACCAGTGTGTTGACACTGGAAAAATCCCGGCTAACCAGGCACCTGAAAATAGGTTAGTCTCATGCGTCAGGACCTAATCGCTTCTGAAAGGCTAATATGTCTGCAAGATGTTAGTCGTCTGACCTCTAGCTACTGAGCTTCTAAATAAAACCACAGTGACCCTGAGCCGCTTGTCAACTGATGGTTTTCATTGAGGTCTTTAATTGGTTTAACCGTGTGACAATAATCTTCTTTGATCCTTTGTATTAGTGTCTGTAGTGGACAGGTGCTGTATGTGTGAAACCTCAGGTCACAGTTAGGGGTCAGCAGTTTCTGGACAACGACTTGTGTAGATGTTGAACTTTTCACCCAGAAGAGCTCTTCTTCGTTTCTTTGAGGAAACACAGCAGATTTAGACACAGATCCTAAATATTTCTGCAGTTAGAGGTCCCACTGTTTGTTCTTTGGAGAACCTATTGAGATAGGCCTAACACTGGCACCTAGTTTAACTAACAACTTTTTTGCTGACACCTCGGCTAATAAAATAAGTGCACATTCAGGTTTTTTGTGTAGCCAAGTGTGACGTCAGTGTTTATCTTGGCTGAAAATCTATCCTTTCGTGTTTTTGTTTAGGTTTTTCATAAAGATATGAGCTTACCCAGCACCCTCAATGACTCGACAAAACTGTTTATTTCTGTCTTGTCTTCTAATTTACTCTTTATTCTGTTCATTTCTATTTTTTTATTGTACAGCGCTTGTGTATAACATTTGTCTTATATGTGTAGGTTATATATTTGTATATCAGTGTAGTGTAGAATATGTAAATTAACCATTTATTTGGATGTAGATTTATGTTCTATATTTGTATATGTTCTAGATTTATGTTCTAGTTTAAACCCCTAACTTGCAGTCTCGCTACTCAGAGACGGTTCATTTCAGGCGGCGTCTAGAAAATGTAAAGGAAAAAAATGCATAAGCAAAATTTTACTCTTGTATAATCACATCTTGAGCTCTTCTTACATTCACTGGCATTGTATGAGAAGTTCCATGATGCCATGTGTGGTTTCTTTGTGCGGAGATCCTTGAACAATCTAAAATTAGCAGGATAAGAGCCATTCGTCAGTCTGAAACGAAAGACATGACGCGGCCCTTTCCACATATAATGAGGGGTTCCCTGTCTGATACAAAAACAGGCCGCTCTGAAAACAGAGACGAGTGTGTTTTTCTCATTGGGAAACAAAGACCTTGGTAACAGCTCTGACTCATCTCCAGTTGGTTCGCTGATTTCAGTTTCCCCTGAGAGCACTAGAGGGAACAGGGAGGAACCAGCTCCAGCTGGTTTGCAACTGTTGAAAGTGAATTAAAGGAGGTATGGCATGTTAACCATACCGGCAGAACAATAACACACGCGTTCCACGGCGTGTTCGTGAGCAAACTAGATGATGATTTGTGTGGTGACTAGTCTTGTGGACCATGACAATAGTAATACTTTTTTAGTAATATTATTTAGATTTTAAACCATATATTTAACGGTGTTAAATATTCATTTAAATTGGAATTTGTTGGTTTGAATGGAAATTTAAAGTCTTGTTAAAAAGCAAATAGCCGACCTTGTTGACAAACAAGTTTGTTTCCCAGACGCTCTGGCTATTTTAAGGGCCATTAACTGGGAGGGCTAAGTAAGGAGAAATGGGAAAGTGAGTCACGGGCAGAGCTGTGAAATAGGTTTAAAGATTGACCAAATTTAGAATTCGTACGCCTCACCTGTTTATTTAGCTTGGCTCTGCGGGAGCCTGGCCCAGGAAGCCATTAAATGGCCCATTGTGAGTGGCTAGTGGGAGAAATGAATGAGTTTGCTGTACCAGCGTCCCACTCCAATCACATGAGGTAATAATGTCTGAAATATCTTTGAGAAGTATGACATAATGTTTTACTTTGGCTCTTTAGTGGTTATGGGGGCGGGGGGTGTTGGTGGCATGACATCTTACGTAGCCAGTAGCCTTTGTCGATTTGTGTTGCCATAGAAACCATTGCGTTCATCGCTAAAGACTGTTGCGAAGTCTTTACATCAGTGGTTTTGAGAGCGAGGCGGAGCCCGGCGCCAGAAAACATTGATAAAGGGGAAGTACCATTTTTCAGAGCGCCCACGTTGCCACACACGGGCTTTAGCGTGTCAGATGTTAAGGAGTGAGATGTATAGCCTAAAAGCAAAATAGCTTTGCAGAAAATTAGTAAAAGTAAACTTAAAGAAGCAGTAAGAATTGTGCCATCACTCGTAGTTTGTGTTGCACCGTGCGCTTGCAAAATTCAGCGCCCTTGAAAAGCACATGGCAAAAACGTGTCAGAGTTACATGCCCTTCCCTCCAAAAGACAGCGCTGACTGCGTCATCAGGTCAGCCACTTCCTGTCTTTACTTCCCCACCCTTCCCCCATCTGTGTTTACACTCACACACTGTGTATTACCATAGAAACTGTGTCCTAGACTACAGAGGTTAAAAATATGATGTAAAAACGTAATCTGCTGATGTGACCGCAAGGTTTAGGAAACTTTTATTCATGTTACTGTGCTAAACGATGACCTGAATTTCTTCTGCTTCAAAAACAGATCTTAAATGCTCTGCCACGGGATTGTACTTGGTTTAATTGCCAGTATTCTGTTGACAGATAAAGGCTTTAATGATGTCTGATCCTCATCCTGGACTGAGTGAGATGTTTACGCCCACAGTTGTCCTCTTTTAGATCTGAGATCCATGGATGTCCGTAAACCTTTAATGTCTCATCTGTGTTGTGTGTGGAGTTGTGGGGGGGGAAGGCTAATTGTAGCCAGCGGCTTATCCCAAACAATCAGTTGTGAGCTACGTAACAGTGTTGATACACACGCACATTCATGATGTTTATATCCGACCTTCTTAACATTGTCCACCCACGCTATACCTTGTATATGAAAAGTAATAAATTTGAAGCTTGGAACACTGTAGTGTTGTTCATGCAGTGCGTCGTCTTTGGAAGATAAATTAGGAAGGTTTTGTTAACTAAAGCCTTTTTACCAGCAATGACATAATGCAATTTCATCATGCATGGACAGGTAAACGCAACGTGGGTGAAGTTTTCAATAGCTTACATTTCATTCATTCAAAACTGAAAGAAACGTTGTGTTAACTATCGCTTTCTCTTTAAGGAAAGAACCCAGTTTTCCTGTAAACATTTGAGAATTCCCCTGATCACATGATTTAGACTGGCTTACGCAGTGCTGTGACTTTACAGTCATGTTTCTTGTGGTTAGAAAATCCCAGTCATGGTACATTACTGTTGGATGGCGAGTGTGACCTTCACAGTGTTAATTATTGCTAACGCAGGATGTACTTGATTTTAAGCTAATCTATTCCAGGAGGTGTGCCAGTTGACTCTTTGCATTGCCTCACACGGTGTGGCGTCATGTTAGCACACAATGCGATTGATTTAAGACACTCTGCTTTTACCCCAGGTGTATCTGCTGTCAGTTTAACAGAGGAGAAGAGCGGGTGCTGGCATAAGTTAGTTGGTTTAACTCTTTTGATTAATGGTTAATCTGAAGTCCACAACTCCAAACTGGCATGTTTACTCTTGTAGTCATGTCTTTCTCAGTCAAAGGGTTGATTTTACCCGTTTAAGGATGTGATAATGTATGCTAACTCTATATTTGCCCCCTAAAGCTTTGTTAATTTATTGTCGTCCCCGTGACAATAAAACGTGTCATAACACTGTCAAGTTTGTTTTTTAGTACTTCGATTATGCGTGTTTGTTTTGTTGTTTTCACAGTGTAGTTTCCATGTGATTTATATTGTGTTCAATACGAACCATCTGAACTTGGTTGTGTACCGTCTCAGCCCACAATACCACTGTGCTAAAGTTCTGGAAGCCTTTGGTTAGGTCTTTGTCTCGTCTTGTTTACGCTGCTCTTAAGGGGAGTTTCAAAACCTCTGAACACGCATTTGTTTTACTCCCCAGCATTGTTATTACATGATCTGATGAAGTGCTTAATTCTTCCAGAACCGGGCAGCTTGCTTAAAAACAGGAAGTTCTTTATACAAGGAGGTTCTGTGCCAAGAAACAATATTGGTTTGCCACACAACTGGTTGCCTGGGAGTGCGATTAACCGCTGTGTGTATACAGCCTCGGTCAGTGTTGTTATGGGTTGCCTGGAAACACATTAGCATACTACAGGCATTGTGACTCAAAGTAGATCTTCACAGTTTCATTACAGACTGGGGAAGACCTATATACTGTGCATGATGAACATTTTAACAAACTACAAAAAGTTTTCACACTTTCTCAGAGCGAATGATTTGTGTTATGAGTGGCACAGTTTTTTTGTGTATGGTTTAGACAGTGCTGTGTGTAAACCCTGCTACCTATTGTAGTTTGTAAGATCATTTCCTTAATATTTCAATTAATTAACAAAAAACTTTATTTGCATTTTTTGGTACACACACATATATGCATATTTTGACATTTTTAAAAGTTCATTTTAAAATGTCACTTTTTTTAGATGCATTAATGTTATTGTGTGTTAATGCCACTTAAATATTGAATATATTATATTATATATTATTATTATAGAGTTGTTTAATTCTGTGATTTATACTAACTACTTAAGAATAACATTGTTAATATGTTATGTAACGTTAAAACATTTTTTGTGGGAGAACATTTAGAGAACATTAAATAACATTAGGAATGTGGCTGTAAATCACACAGGCAGTAAAAGGAGCTTTAAAGCAGGTGGGTGAAAAACAAACTTTAGGATCAGTGCTGCACGTGTTTGAGTGTCTGTGTGTCTGTGTGCAGCAGAGAAAACAAGACTCTTGTGACACAGATATCAATTAGCATTAACTAAGACTTCCGGCTTGAAGCACAAGGCCGTATGTTACAGGCTTGTCTGGAGCGGTTCTGCAGCCCTGATTAATCACATGTCCCCTGAGACGCGTTTAGTTATTTCATTGAGGGTGACGTGAGTGAATTTATTTGTATGCAGCAGCCTGCAGAGTCTGAGATACGTGACAGAAAACACTAAAAAGGGTGTCCTGAGAAATCACACCTGTCTCTGTTTGCTCTAGGCGCTGTAGTAAAAAATAAGAAAAAAACAGACTGTAGGGCACTGTTATGTAGCCAATGAGGGAACTCTGAGGCGCTCTGTCAGTCATTTTGACTGTTTGGGTCTATTAGGGGTTGGAGACTAAGTGGCTTTTCATTGGCTAACTGTGGCTAACATGTTGTGTTTCAGAAGTATGCACAGTACTCAGACCCAGATGTTGTTGTCCCATCTGACAATTTTGGGTTGTAAGAACTTAGCCTAACGTTTCCATTACGTAAGCACAACATATTTTTTATTTGAAATGTTCTCTAAATGTTCAAAACAACGTCCAGTTATTTTTTACTGCTGAATTAGCATTATTGTTTGGTTTTAAGAACATTATTCAAACTTTTTTTTTTAATTCTGTAACTTTTTATAACATTTCACTAACAGCTTAGAACCAACATTTTGGTATGTACTGTTATGAACATGTTTTGATAGCTTTAAGAGAAAATGATGGATTTCTGTAGTTTAATTGTATTGTTTGTGTTTTCTGTGTATTACACAGCAGTGTTGTTGATAAACATCTGGCGTGTTTTAATGTTTGACCTGTTAACCGTGAGCACATGCCGTCAGATGCGGTTGTGCTGCATATAAACTTAGTCAGGGGGTCAAAGTTTGCGAGTGTGGACGTGCAGGACAGTTCGGAGGGAGTAGTGAACATTCCTGTGTTTGGTGAATCACTCCTACCTGCCTCCTTTAACAACCACACAAGCTTACTCAACTATTGACAAAGAAGGCAGACCGCAGTAGGATTACCCATACAGTTTAAATGCATTTTACTTGAGAGTGTAATCAAATTACTCTTAAAGAATTTTTAATCATTGCAGAGGGAGGACTGTGTAGATTTTCCCATACTCCACCTTTAACTGCAGACAGAAGTCGATTGAATCATTCAAAACCAGAAAATAATTGACTTATGGCATCTAGCCGCACGTAGCATCCATGATATGTCTGCGCAGGAGTTTATGTACCAAATGTTCCGTGTCCCGTTAGTCTGTATGTATTGTTTTGTTTGTATCGTGCTAGATCGCAGATCGCAGACGCCACTCCCGTCTCGCCTGCCGCTTTGTCGTATTGTGCTCTGCAAAACAGTAATTCTTTCATGGCGTTACCCTTGACTTGTTTTCATGAGTTGTCAGACTGAGACAGCAACCTGACACTAGACCCGGTGCGTCTGCAACGAGACACCTGGTGTGTTTGCTCACGCTCCATAAACAGGCCAAATTCATAAGCTGTTTTCATGATGGCCTGCTGGGGTGCAAATAAAAGCTACAGGTACATGTTTAATGGTCTCTGTTGTGACAGCATGCACCGAAGGAAGTTTCTTTTGTTTAGTTTTTGCTTCTGTGTTTTCTCTCCTTTTTAAGACCTGATTATTGTGGAACGCAGGTGCACAGGACTGAGCAAAACACACAGCATTTTTCCATTGTGTTTTCCATTCTGTTATCGTTTAGCAAAAATGCACAGACATTGTTTGAAACAATAATGCGCAAGCAGGGGGCACGCGTAAAAAAATAACAAATGCACAGCAATTTGTTAAACAAATGTGGCTCTTTTCTAACGTCAAAAGAATGGCTGTCCTCACAGCCTCTTTTAGCACTGGCAGCGTTAAAGTACTTTCAGTTCTCCAGACACCAGCAGGAACCGTCTGTTCATGCCCGTGTTAAGGACCTGTGGGACTTTGCTTCCCAACAGGAGTTAATGTCATCTGTCATTGGGCGTTCCTAAGTGTTGAGTACTCTGTACAGCAGCCCTGCCAAGTCCTGCTGAAGCCATCTAAAGCCTGAAAGGTCTTAGTTTAGATCTTGAATCAGACTGGAATAAAACCACAGAGGGAAGATCTCATAGCTGTGGGTGGGTGAACTTACATAAGAAGATATTATTGAAAATATAAGACATTAAGACACGGTTTATCTGATGCCACTTGCTTTAAAAAAGAAATGTGTTGAATTGGTTGTATGCATTATAGATTTTCTTGTTGGCTCATAATGTTATGAATAATTGAATCAGTGGTTTGATATGCAAATTTGTGACGGCCCATATCCCAATGTACCCACCCCTTACAAACATACAACCTTTTATAGAGAAGTGATTTCTAGAGCAGCTTGTGTGACTCACCAATGACTTTAGTTTCCCTTTCTCACCATACAGAGTTGTCACACCGTTGTTGCCATGGTGGCAGGGACTACATGCAAATAAACAGATCGACGATCTGTCGGACCAGAAGGCTGATGAAAATAGATTTCATCAGGCCCGGCCCGCCTGAGGAGCGGTGCTGATGGAACCGCATGGCGGTGGTTGAGGCAGCTTGAGGCTGGCCTCCAGCCGGACTGAGTGAGCTTTTCTCAAGCCTTACACCCAGAGCGAACTGGGTCACGTCCCGGCCGCAGAGGGCAATCCTGCTGAGCACAGATGTGTGCGTCACGGGCGGTACGAGGCCCCTGAGGTTTAACGCCAAACTGCTGGTTGCCTCAGCAAATCCTGAGAAAATGGTGAGAAATCGTGTGTAAACTTCTCCCTGCGGCGTGTAGCGCTGTAAGATGGAGATTATGCCACAAAGACTTTAAATCCAAAGAGAAAAGCGTTCACACAGATCTGGGTTATGTAAGAACGAATTCAGAACATTTATTTCCTGAATCTGGTAGAACGTTGTATCTAGGCTTTCAGCAAAGCCACGAGCAGGTGAAATAATACAGAGGACAGTGAGGTGGTGGGAGATGATTGTTTTCTTCTGTGCACAGCTCGCGGTGACACCAAGGGTCTCCACCAGATGTATTGATGCTGTGTGGAATATAAAGCATAACTGGAGAGTCACCTCTCTCATGGACCTTCTATGGGGAATCTGATGGCCTTTGAGTTCCCACTGCCCAATCAAACTGATAAGAACAACAAATCAAAACAGCCCCGCTGTCAGGTACACATCTGTTGATTTCCTGCAGTGTGAGAAACAATGAGCTTTTATTAGTTTACTAAGAACCTTTGTACAACAATATATTTTACACAAAACTGCAATGTCCCAGAAACTCAACTTTACACCAGGCAAAATCTCAACAACATTTTGTTATTTGTCTATTTTTACTATGATCTGTTATCCAAAACAGTAAAGGCAGCGTAGGCGATTATGCGTCAGCCATCGGTGCCCTGAAGCCTGGAAACAAGACCTGCTTTTGCACCTGGGTTATTACACCTGGGCGATTATAAGGCGATAAAAGTCTCATCATATTCTGATAGCAATGACTGTTAAATGGTCTAAATATATTTCTAAATATATTTACATCTTCTGTGGAGTGCGAGAGCTTTATCCAATCATTGCGTTTGGTCCCAATGCAATGATATAACGTTCTTCTTCGATGTCAAACTATGTATTTGCATCATGTTCATGCATATTGTATGACGTATGTAGGGTTTGTATGCTAGGTTGTTATTGCTAGTCTCTCAGAAATTGCCTACCCTACCTTAAATACTTACAAAATATAAATCAAAATAAATACAAAATTTCTCATTTTGTTTGTTTGTGCACTTTTAAGTTACAGTGCTGTGACTTACCCTTGTATCAGTTTATCACTGTCCAGGGGTCAAAGTTCAGTTACACTCACTCTACCAGTCACTGCAAAGCACAGCTCTACAGTCCAAATCCATCTTAACTAAACTATATAACACTATAATCCTGGAACTAACACTGCTAATGGCTTTTAGATCTACTGTTACTATGTGTTCCTCTTTTAATAACCCAGGTGCAAAAGCAGGTCTTGTTTCCAGGCTTCAGGGCTTCATGGCTGACGCAGAGCTGGGTCATTGTTGATAAATAATGAAAGTCTCATGGTCTTTTGATAAACTCCGTATGAGTGGGTCTTGCTTATGCAATAAGAGGTCAACATGTGACAGTTTTGGAACATTTAAAGCAGCTACCAGACAGGATGTGACTGCCAACGCAAATATGAAAGGCAAGTAATTGCTAGGGGCGAAGTCCAATCAACAACTTTTGCCCTTTCAGGGCTGTTATGTTGTGTCGCACACACAGTGCTGTTCCTTGTATTGCAAACGTATTTGAAAC
This sequence comes from Yasuhikotakia modesta, assembly GCA_036877545.1. Classification (NCBI taxonomy): domain Eukaryota; kingdom Metazoa; phylum Chordata; class Actinopteri; order Cypriniformes; family Botiidae; genus Yasuhikotakia; species Yasuhikotakia modesta. Next base: position 26,407 of record JBAJNP010005342.1, read on the forward strand.
GTTTACTGTGGATGCATAAATGGATGGACCAATGATTAATTCATTGATTGATTTTTGTGAGTTCTAAAGATTCAGCATATTAGATAATTTAATAAATCCTCTTATAATTCATTCACCAGTAAATCTGTGAGTTTTGGAATAAGAATTGAGAAATATTGGCTTTGAAAGGATCGGCAGCCCTGAAGTGTGTTTGGTTAAAGAGCTAACCTGAAGGTTTTTTTTACAGTATTACAGTATCGGTTGGCAGTGCTTACAGTGTTCCAGTAAAACTCAAATCTCAGTAAAACTGAAAGCAGAGCAGCGTCTCAATTACATTAGTATCAGAAGCACTGGTGATCTTTCTCTGTGAGGTCTGGCTGTAGATCTTCATCTATGATCAAGCTGAGGAGCAGGAACACTGACCCACATTTGCAACACTGCATACATTCACTAAGAAACCTCTATAACGTCATTGTACACAGTTGTGTCACAGCCCAGAGATCAAAGACAGACATTGCAGATCCTTCTCAGATGCCCTGCAGCAAATACCGTGAGATCTGGACTTTACTGGGCCGTTATGTCTGGGCAGTGGGTATATAAACATGTTTGCAGCCACATAAACATGCTTGCAGAGGAAATCCTGGCGGGGTTTTTTAAGGTGACACCCTTTTTATTACGCCGCTTTCCTTAAGGTCAACCAGTCAAAACACAGCCGGCCAATAAGAGTTGAGAGGAAGACATCTGTCCAGTCTTTCCTGGAATTTATTTGAGTGGCTACTGTGGGCACGAGGCTGTTAATGATCTAATATGCAGACTTAACCTTAAATAGGTGTTTATGGCCCAGTGTTTGCGAGTTTGTTTTGTTCGTGACCAGTGTTCATTTGTTTTCAAGGATTGTTCTTGCAGCTCAGTTGATAGTTCTTGGAGTGCAAAAAGTTGTGGGTTTGATTCCCAGGGAACATATGCAGTCAAACTGGATTGATTTACTGTACGTCCCTTTGGATTAAAGCTTCTGCTGTATTTATAAATATAAATGTAAATTTATTAATTATATGAAGCAATGAGGCATTACACCAGCAGAGATTTGTTTAGAAAAATCACACCAAAATATACAAAAATGTTATGTAAGCAGGCTGTGGGATCCATTTAACTGAAATGTGAGAACCCTGCATCCATACTTGGAAACAAAAGCAGGGAAAATGAAAGGAAAGTTTGTCCTGAAAAGACCAAAAATTGCCAAATTGATGGGTTGTTATTTGGGCTGAGTTTGGGCAACACATCTACTTGTCTAGGAAAAGCATGTGATATCACTCTCTGCATTTTCCAGTGTTGAAAAAGGCTGTTATTGTGCCGCTGTTATGCATGGAAGATATCTGTATGCGGTTTCATTTGCAAGAGAAAGCTCCAAACATTTACAGCCATTGGATAAGTCACGCACAATGCTTGACCTTGTTGAACAACAGACCACACAGACAAGTTTTGCGTGCCAACTATTGTGTTTACCACCCACTCACAAACTCTGCCTCGATGAATCCCTCCGTCTGAGATGTTGACGAACGGTATGATAGTACATTCTATTCCCTTCTTTTCAAACCACTGCAGAGCTTTTGGATTTTGTCATGTTGACCATTTCCTCCACACTAAAATATTCAGGACAGCGTTGGACCTTTTGACATTTCGTGTTTATTTCCAGTTATGTAAATGTGTCTAGTTCTGATGTAAATGACAGGAATTGTTTGTACTGCACAATACAAACTGTAAATAACAGTATCAGAACATTTTCTATTAACAGTGAGAAGTTTTAGCTTAGCTGTTGATTAACTATTGACTAAAATATCATTTGCAATTAGACGCACCATCTTGTAGATCTTAAGTTTATGCAGAAATCACATTGAGAGTTTATATAGGAAATAGCATTTGTGAAAGCATTTGCAAAGATCATTTGTTTATGACATTTGTAATACTGAGAGTCCAAAACAGAAACTTCTTTGATGGTCTCTTTTGCATCTGCTGTCATTTGCTCTTTCTTTCCTATGTGAATTATCACTGTGTGGACAGGAACAGGTGCTTTCAGACGTTCTGTTGTGAACTGTGTGCAGTTGGGAGTCAGTAGATTGTCTGCAGCCGCAGACAGCGCCCTTTCCTCATGCCTGCTTCAACTGTTATGTAACTCGCCGCCCGACCCTACGTGCCCTTCCTGTTCCTGATTGGCTGGAGAAAGCGCATATTTGCATATCTTGTCCTTACTGGGTGACTGAACGCATGCCCCGGTGGAACTGCTGGTTTCTCTTCTTGTATTTTTCTTATGTTTCTATTAAGCTTTCAGAAAGTCTGACCACAGTATTTCAAGTTGATTTGTTCCATTATCTTGAGGTCGGCCTGATGTACCGCTTCAGAGTTTCATAACACAGAACAAGTTTGTTTCTTTGGCAAACACACAGATGCAGTGGTCCTGTGAGAAGCAGCTTATGTCAATAAATGCACCACTGATCGAGTTTCTGTTTGTGCTCTGGAGATCGAATGCATTCATGCAGGCGTGTGCATCAGGGTTTCAGCAACAAAAGTGTGCTGTTATGTAAAGCGCAGGGCTCCAAATGTGTCTATTTAAATCACATAACTACTTTACTCTTTTCAGATGGTTCACATATAGGCCACGTTAAGCCCAAAATTGCATCATTTTAAAGGTTGCAGCCTCTAGAATCTAGCTCGGTTGCAAAGGCGCTCGGTTTCAATAAATTCTATGGACCACCAAAGATGCCTGGGAAATATTTGCAGTTTAATCATGCAAGGATAATGAGCTTTAAAATCAAATTAGAAACATATAGATGCCCTTCTGCACAACCACATTATAGGTTTGTAGTTGTAAAGTCGAACACTAAAAGAACTCGGTAAATATCACACTTTTAGGGCCGTTCTGCCAGCGCTGTAGTACAGGTCGCCTTCCAGTCGCGCCCTGCGTTCTGTGGCCTGTTTTATATCTGTATCTGTTTAGTTCAAGTTCAAGTTCAATTTATTTATAGAGCGCTTTTCACAATGGTACATTGTCACAAAGCAGCTGTACAAACATAAGCAAAAAAGCAGTAGATGTT
>JBAJNP010005343.1:0-29472 GCA_036877545.1 Yasuhikotakia modesta
TCGCAACACTGTGTTTGTTTGTATATATAACAAGAAAACTGTTATATGCACAGTTTATAAAGACTGGAGGGACATCTGCTGGTTCAATACAGCCATATACCGTATTAACGTGCTGCGCTTTCCATGTCCAAAACATTTTTCATGCTTTTGGGGCCAAAACGTTTCAAGTAAAGTTGAAGTTTAACTACGTGAAAATTTTCACGCAAAATGCCAGAAATTATTTCCAAAATTGTGAATATATCTGACTCCGCCCCCTCTGTGATTTCATTGGCCAATTATTTTCATTCCTGAGATGTTTGACTAAGTAGGTGAACAAACTCATCTGCGTTTGGGACACAAAGACCAAAAGTTCATATTATTCTAGATGTCAATCCCATATAATGTAAAGGTTCAGCAATAAAAAGATGTGTGTGTTCTTACCCTATATGCTTTTTTCAGACTTATTCCAGGAAGCAAAATTACTGACCCATAACTGACCATAAACCTGTTACTCCAGAGAGCAAAGAGGATTTAAACATGTTGTGCTTACACAGATTTATTGTGTATAAACTTTGCATGCTCGTTTGACTCTAAAGTTTGGTGTCAGAAACATGCATAAAAGTTTCCTGCCTGTGAATTGCAACCAAGTACATTTTACGACATATAACAAGCAATGATAAACGTTATACAAGCTGTATTTACGGTAATCGTATCACCACTAGAGGGCGCGCGCTTAACTGGTTTAACTGGTTTTAATACCCCATCCCGTGTGTGTAAAGAAAGTTACATCTTTTTAAATGCATAGATACACATATTAATAATGTTGTTGTTGTAAGTTTGTATTTGCAAGCTTCTAACACAAGCTGTTATTTTAGTCTCTCCAATATGTGCTTGTATGTCACTGTTGATATAAATCCTTTCATTTCTTATTGTGTATTAATTTTCAATTTTATATATTATTATGTGACTGTCTCAAAAATACTGATGTTTTATATTTCAATACATTATGGGAAGCTAGTATTAAAGTATTAAGGATTTCACTACAGGATTAATGCAACTATGGTTTAAAATATAAAATATATTAGTCTATAGTATTATGTTAACAAATAGACTAGGCAAATGTCTTTAATGCATTAACACCATAAAGCATTATACACAATATTTCCTATTAACTTAAAGCTATTAACTTACCCCAACAAATCATCAGTGAATGTTACATAAAGTATCTCTGCAGCGTCTTAATAAAACAAACTGAAGCACAAAAACTTTAGTCTAAATACAAACTAACAGTATAGGTGATAAATTTCAATGCATGCTGCTCTGTGACGATGCAATCGTATTAAACGCGATACGATCTCGTGCATCGGTGACGGCGTCGCCGTGACTCGCTCCCGTGACCGCATTTTTCTCTGCTTGCGTAACATATCGCGTGACTTACTAGGTTAGTAACGTGAGGAAACGGGACCGAAAGGAGGCGGTGTCGATGCGGGTCGGAGGCGGAGATCGCGCGCCGTCGTCTTCCGCGTTTCCCGGACTTCAGCCGCCGTCCTGCTTCCATCGCGTCCTCTCCTTGCACGTTTCTACGATCGACCCTCCCTCCCCGTTGACTTGGTTGTAAAGAAAAAATTAAATCAATTATACAAGCATCGCCCCCCCTCCGCCTTCACCCCCTCCCTCCCCTTGCAAATATCTACTACCGCCTTCCTTCTCCACATGCGGCATCGGAGTCCTGGGCCCCGGCGTACCGGCTCCAGCCATGTCGGTGAGGAATCCAGCGGCTGGCGGCGGTGACGGAGCGACGGGGGAAAAGACGGGTAATGCGCCGTTTTAGACAACAAGTTAGTCGGTCCCAGACAGACCCGCGGGTGTGTTTTTAAACGACGGGAGCTGGTGTCGTTGGGGAGGAGATGAGAGGGAGATCTCGGTGTTTCCCGTTGATTGGTTTGCGCACAGAGAAACTAGGTCAGTAGTTCAGTAGAGCGACTCCTGCGAGCCCGAGGAGAAGCGCAGCGGCCGGCGCTGAGAAACACCCGGCGGGCGTTCGGGGGTTTCTGCGTTGTGCCTTTATTATTACATATCATCTCAATAAGACCCGTTAAACGAGTATGTCGTGCTGTAGTTATTTTACGAGGCTTTGGCGTCACACTGGGTCCTTTTGCGGATATGCCGTCTCAGTTTTTATGCCTGCAGTGTAGGAGTGTGTGTGTGTGTGTGTGTGTGTGTGTGTGTATGACAGCTTTTTTTGACAGTTCAGGAAAAATGTGGCATTTTATTTTGCCACTAAGTGTCTTTTTCACAAACTTCAGGGTCAGGTCAAAGTATTGGACACACACAAAGTTCATTGGTCTTATCTGGGAAAAATAGGACAGATATATTTGATGTATTTTTTAATGTGTAGTTTACTGTATGTAGGTTAGTGTACACATTAAACGGCATTAAAATGTTGCTATAGTGTTTTTGTTGTTTTTTGTTTACTTAAAGATAGCAAGCATTTGTTTTCTTTGAGCCCAACAGAATACAAAAAAACAACTTTTTATTCTGGCACAAATATGCCAAAATGTTTCTTTGTATTATTATTATTTATGTTTATAGTCTATTAATCACATCCCGGCACAGTCCCTGACTTTTGCACTCGTCCTTGGACCGTTTGTTCCTTTTATTTGATATATTGAATTGGGAAAAGTTGTGCAAAATTGAGTCCACGAGCTATTTGATAACAAATTCATATGTCTGGCACATATGTCCCCCATTCTTGAGTTTTTGTGTGCGGTCTTTGAGTGAAATTGTGTGGCGTGACGTAAATGGAAGTTATTAGCATTGTGAGGTCATAGCTGTGTTTCGGAACCCTGTAACGTGACTGTTGTGTAATATGTAGGTCAAACTCGGCACACTTGTAGGCCACAACTGTGTTGCCCTCCTCTTCCTCACGTTTTTTCTCTGTAGCCTAACTCGCTCACGGAACATTTACACAACCAAAGCTGGCCTTCAGAGAAGCACAGTGCTATTTATTCTTATTAAAATGTGTAACCTAAATCTGCTGTCAGCCTGACACCCCCTCCTCTTTCCCAACGCCAAAACGTGACTGGAATTTAAGGGTCTCATCTAGAAAGTATGTCTCTTGAGTAAATGCCCTTAGAGTTACAGATTGCAATCCTTTAAGTGTTTATTTTGTTATCAGCAATTTATTAAAGGCCAGATATATTCTAGTCAATTTTGTTCTTTGATTTTGAGGAGAAACGCTGAAATCTCGGATACCTTCTTTATTAATGATTTATGAATAATTATGAATTTAGTTAGACTAATTATGCTAATAAATAATTATGTTAGTTATGTGTTAATTACACTTTTCAGTTTAAAAAAAATGATCATTTATGTATATTAGTTTAGCAGATGTGTTGCCATATTTTGCCATAAAAACCAACAAGGCTAGTCTGCAAAAACATTTAAGGTAGGAATTCTGTGGGAAACTTTGTAATGTTAGGGATTGGACAGGTGTGTATGAAACAGGTGTGTGTTCAGTTGTTTCTTGTTGGTTGTGGTGTTTTCAGGAGATCAGGTGAACGTTTTGCCACTGTTTTCAAACGTTGATTGATCGATGCATATCTGTATATAGGCACACGTCAGTGAAACGTGGGCAGGTGTTTCATAAAATGAAAACCAGAAACATGTAAATAATACATTTTAATAATACAATTTTGAGAATAATATGAAATTTGTGTACCATCCCTTTAAGGATTTAAATGACAAAAATACAGTGTGTTGTGGTTGAAGTTTCAGTTTATGTTTGTACTTGCATATAGTTCGGTGAGCACAGGTCTCAGTATGAAGGATTGCAGTTATTTCCATTAATTTGCTAGACATTTGTGTGGGTATGTATTAACGCTGTCATGATTGTAGAGGAGGCTCATGCCACCGTAATAACAAAAGATGTTTTCTAGTTAAACTGAATGGTAATAATTCACATCTTCCTGTAAATTATTATGTCTCATTTAAAGCTACGTGTTCAGAATATCATTTATACATTTCCTGTTGTCTCTGTGTCTAGAGATAAGAAATGTGCTTTTATAATATATATTAATAAATGTTAAGCATTCTACTTAACATTTTGTGTGTGTGAGAGTGTGTCTGTGTGTGTGAGAGAAAGTGGGAATTGTGTGATTCTACATTTCTTTAGTGTTTGGTTTATAAAAAGAAGCCAAATATCTGTTAAGCTTTTATATCGGCAGTGCCAGCAGTTCTTTCATTTTATTATTTCCTCCACAATCTCTAATATGCACTTGTCTAGTTTAATATAAACCTGATTGTTTAGCTGGATCAGAATGACCTGATTTGCACTGGCGGATTCTTATGTCTGCATTTTAACATCAGACTTTTGTGGCCAGTTTTACTAGATTGAAATCTAATGAAATTTCATTTGTTTAGCACTTTTTTGGAGATATAATGGAAAATGCTTGAGCTCAGCATGACAGATAAAACGACCTTCAGCAAGAATATTCAATCATTTAGAATTTAGTGCAATATTAAGAAATGTAAAAGCCAACAACCCTCTTCCATTGTAAATGTTATATGTCCTGTTAGGCTACAGTTATATAGAGAGAGTGTTTAAAAATTAGACCCTCTTTAATTTTCAAATTGGGCCTTAAATGATGTGGCAAGTGTTTAGCACAGTAAAGTTTAATGTGGTTTAAATTATAATGCAACCGAATCATCAAGTTAGTTATCATTAAGTTATCAGATTAGAATTGCACAATTATCAAACTAATCATAATTGTTTTGAAAAAATGACAACCGATGAAGGTACTTTTGTGGTGTGTTTGAAAAATGAGGTCATGTTAACCGACTGGATAATTCTTCTTTCGTACATTTCCTCAAAACAAATTTATCACTGCTACAGATTGTCATACCAAAGATATTCCAGGAATCTGGCAAAATGGAAAATTATCATTGTTGTCACATTATTGCTGTTGTCATACCGGAAAGCTGTAGTCCTTAGGCAGGATGCTTGAAAAGGGTTTGTTTGTTGTTAAAATCTTGTCGTTTCTTTATTACTGACATTACAATTTGAAGAGTAAGGGCGCTCTGGCATTTATTATGTCTGAGTTATCAGTCATTTTGCCATTGAATTGGTTTTAATTTGTGCATTTTACTTTGTGCCATTCTTGAAACGTAAACATAGTAGCTTAAGTGTATTTAGCAACTTTAGTGTCACAAATTATAAAAGATTTGGAGGCTGTTTATTCTCTCCTAACGTCTTCTGTGTGCAAAATCTAAAAGTAAATTTGGAAATGTATTTGTTGCCTGAATCAAACCAGAATTTTAGATTTGTATTTTTTTCTCCTGCCATGTTTTCATTTTTATTAAAATAAATACAGACACGTTTCATTAAGCGTAAGAAAGTTGCAACATAATTTATCAGGTTTGACATTCCCTAGGAACACACACACACACACACACACACACATACACATATAAACTGTAGAACTTCAATGTACTACTGTAAGTCGCTGTGGATAAAAGCATCTGACCAAATGCATAAAAATGTTAAAAAATGATTTATGATTTTGCAGTCCAGTCTAAATGATGATTCAAAGGCTCACACTAAGTCACACTAGCTCCACGCCATTGGTCTGTTCCTGGTGTTAAGATCTGTTGGTTGCCATTCTCCATTCTTCAGCTGAATTTAATGTTCATTTAACAGCGTGGAAGAGGCTGGAGGAATGCAGGTCTTTTAAAATACTACGGAGGTGTGGTGCCAAAATCGTGCCAGAGTCACATTTCTGTGAATGGAATCACTGACCTACTTTTATGTACTTTGGTCACGTTTCTTTCAGTGTTTGACGTAAATTAAGTTCAGTTTGGGCATGTTTTCTCGTGCGGCTCTGTGGTAACCAGGCAGCGTATGATTAATTGGGTCACCTTATGACGTTATAATATTTTTCCATGCGAAGCGGCACAAGCATCTACTGTTGATGGGGCTGTTTGTTTAGCTAGTGTTTTGTCATTGGGAGATTACTGTGGGCTCGTTTTGGGACGTGTGGGTGGGTATCGCCTTCCTCAGCATTTAGAATGAAATTTAAAGTCTTTATTTTAGCAGAGGAACGTTTAGAAGGTAAAGTTGAGGTTGAGATGTTGAGTGGTAAGAGTTTCACTGATATAATTGTATTTCTGAGTTTGTTTGTTTGTTTTCTTAGTTAATAAGTTCGCAACGTGCAGCTCCTTAGTCAAATGAATCTATTTTAATTGTTCTGCTCCACCCATGACGTGATTTATAGCTCACGATTGGATTAATACCTGATGACATCATCATGTATAGCGAGTCCACCATTTTCTGGTGTGAATGATGTCATGCTGTCGTCACAAGCGACGGCTTCTAAACGCAGGTTGACGGAGGTCAGGTAAAATCAGCAACCAGTAAAAGAAGAAAATAGTTTCTGGGTGTGGCCTTTATCTCTCTCATAAAACCAAATAATCTCACCACAGATCTTCACTCCAGCACGGGATTAAAAATCAGGTTGTTGCCGATCTGTTAACAACTATTTAGGTCACTGGGCCTGCGGTGCAATGTTAAATATAGGAGCCAGGGGCGCAAGCTGTGTTTGGCCTGGCCTGTCCATTGTCGCCTGAACACACACACACACACGGCACGTGCATGTTGGCCAATACAAGGCCATGTAGATGCTGTTCAGGGCCAGATAAGGGGAAGCATGTGTGTTGATCTTAGTGGCTTTAAGAAGCAGGTGAAACTGGCCGGAAAAGCTATTAAAGGCCGATTATGAATAAGATGCGGCGCTCGTGTTGAGTTTATGAATGGATTATGGGATATAGCGCTTAATGGCAGTAACAGATGGCAAATATGGAGTAATTGTTGCTCCCGCTGGAGAAATAACCAGGAATTAAATTGCTTGTGGTCTCTTTCAATGGCGACAGTAAGTGAACCGTTTGTTGTGACCGTTTGTTGTGAGATCCGGACGTTGCTAAAGTTGTTAAGTTAGCCAATAAGTGTGTTTATATGTGTGATCTTTCACCGATATTGTTTAATAACTCAACAGTGTGTAAGGTCAGGTAAACACCTTAAAACTGTGCTTTTATTGAAGAAAGGCTGTAAACTGTTTCAGCGAAAGCTGGTGGACACACCTAGATCTTTGCTCATTATCCTATTTTGCTCCCTGTGTAAACACGCTAACCAGCACTCTGATTTATTCAGTGTGCCTCTGTTTAGATCTGACACCAGATCCAATTCAAATTATAATGTAAACACTGTTATTAGGAGCCAATTAAGAGATATTACCATTTTGTGGCACATGTAAGTGCTTTCAGTGTGAGTCTTCGAAAGTTGTTTGTTGTAGCACAGATAAAAAGGAACACCCACATTTATAAATTCTGCTGTTTATTTGAGGCAGTAGTTCAATTTTTTTTACTTTTTTTTATTTTTATTTTTTGTCTTAAATCTTTTGGAATAATAACAAGAAATTCTTTATATTAAGCAGCATCAGAGTTAATGTTGGCGAGCTTGTATAATTGTGCTAACATATTTAAATCAGAAGAATTTATAATTGTTTATACTTTTTCAAAAAAAGCCTTATTAAATCTAATTCACATGCCTCAATGTCCATATCGACCACTAGAAAAGAAGGGAGTGTCTGAGTTTTTGCGATGTTGTATGTTTCCCAACATCTTCATGTGAACTTCCTCTGTGTAACTTCACTTCTAACAGACGGTTGTAAACTGGGTTTCTAGGCTTTTAAACTGCAAAACATTTTTCCTGTGATGACTTTTACAACATAAAAAAATGTCCTGTTTATTATTTAACCACCACACCGGTGAAAAGCATGAATCCGATTACACAAAAAATCCTTAGATTGTTTGTGAACCAATTACAGATGGTCTGATTCTTCAAACGTCTGTTATGAAATCTATTCCATGCTGCCCTGGTTCCAATATGTGCTGTGTGGTTGGAGATGTCTCTGGTTTGAGTTGTGTTTTGGTATGTTCTTTTAGCTAAAATCATTTCCTTCCTCCGTGTTTGGCAGGAGATGCATTAGACGAGGAACCCCAGGGTCTCTCGGTCTCTCTGCCTGGTTTGATGACCCCTACCTCCACCGTTGGGGCCGCCTCAGGTTTGGAGCTGCCCAGGAAGCGAAAGGGCAGCGTGGACAACCCGTAAGTCTATTTATATTCCGTATGCGGGATTTCTGAATGAGTTCAGATGGATTGGGACAGGAAGTGCGGGGTTTGCGCCTACGGCTCTCCTAGAATCTCACCAGCATTTTATGACTCACTTTAATCGTCTCAACACTTTGTTTCCAGGGAAACAAAATCTGCATCGAATCTGGAGGAGGACATGGAGGACGATCAGGGCAGGTACTGGCCCATTCTCACCAACCCAAAACGGGTCATTCTAATTCATGGCCGTGTTTCTTATATTAAACTCTTTTGTGAATCCGTTTCAGAGCGGAAGGGGACGACCAGCAACTGAAAATTAAGTGTGTCAGGTACTCACCCTCAATATGTACCTTCAACTTTTAAAAAATTATATTGGTTTATTATATAAAAACAATTATAATACAAGTATAATATATAATTTTAAATTACCTAATAATATCAAAATATAAAGTTACATTTATTATATTAAACACATTGGGCCTTATTTGCTAACCATGTATTTAAAGATATTTGCTTACACTGATATATTGAGTCAATAAGTTTTTCTTATGTTACTACTAGTAACTTATTATTGAACTCGGTGGTATGTTTTCATGTTAACATGTTTGCAGTTGTTAGTAAATGAGACTCGTTGTGAACTTACAGGGAACCTCACAGTCAGATCGAGAAACGACGGCGTGATAAGATGAACAACCTGATCGATGAATTGGCAGCGATGATTCCCACCTGTAACCCCATGTCCCGCAAACTCGATAAACTCACTGTGTTACGAATGGCTGTACAGCACCTCAAATCCCTCAAAGGTACATAACAGATCAGTGAAGGCAAACCTAATGCGTGCTGAACGAACAGTGACGGATGAATGTGAATTGGAAGTTCATGTTTTTTTGTTTGTTTTTTTTAGGGACAACCAGTTCTTTTGCAGAAGCCAATTACAAGCCTGCTTTCCTTCCAGATGATGAGCTGAAACATCTTGTTCTGAGGGTAAATGCTACTGTTTAAAGGGATAGTTAACCCATAGTTAACCATTTTTACATTTATTTATCCTCATATCATTACAAACCTGTAGGAATTGTACAGTTAGAGATGAAGATATTTTGAGAAATGTGTCAGTGGTTTTGTGTCAACACAGCCACAGTTGTTTGGTTACCAACATACTTGAAAAATATCTTCTTTGTTCCTCAGAAGCAAAAATTCATAGTGATTTGGAATGATGAGAGAATTTTTAAGTAAATTAAAAACAAATTAGTGATCTGTGTTAGGAGCTTCTAATAACAGACGCTATAATAAAAATTGCTTTGGAAAGAACATTTGTGACACTGTTTTTGTGAAATGACAAGATAAACCCTTATTGACCTTTCATTTGTCCAGGCTGCAGACGGATTCCTCTTTGTAGTTGGCTGCGATCGTGGAAAAATAGTGTTCGTCTCGGAATCGGTTTCCAAAATCCTCAACTACAGTCGGGTAAAGAAATTTGACCATACAAAAACTCAGAGGAGCTTGAATCTATGAATACTATTAATGGCACAAGTAAAAGTTCCACCAGTGAAAGTTTTGAACACAATTAGTGATTCTTGACTTGACAGATTTATTATATTAGGGTTATTAAAACTGTGGAAGTATGGAACTTATGCAGTGATAGCAAAGACAGTAATAGTATGGTATGCAATATAACTAGCTAGCAATAGCAAGCTAGCTTTGAATCTATAAGATCCACCTTCTCTTCAGAGAAGTAAGTTCATAGTTTGACGTAATTAAAATGACTTTGATGACTATTGAGTTGATAACTTAAGTATTTTAGCTAAAAATATTACTCAGCAAAGGTTTATTTTTAACTGTTTTCTCCTCAGACGGAACTCATTGGACAGAGCCTGTTTGATTACATTCATCCCAAGGATATTGGAAAAGTGAAGGAACAGCTGTCAGCATCTGAGCTGTTCCCACGGGAGCGACTTATAGATGCCAAAAGTAAACGCACGACTGTTATTCTTTGCGTCAAAACTGTTTTTACGCTTCACTTGGCACTTATACGCTTTTGTTTGAACATACATGTCGTGTTTGATCTGCTTAATGAATGCATAGTATGAGTGTATAACCCTGTGTGTCTGTGTGTGTGTAGCGGGCCTACAGGTGCAGGCTGAACTTCCTGTGGGTGTGGCTCGGCTCTGCCCCGGGGCTCGGCGTTCGTTCTTCTGTCGAATGAAGTACAACAAAGTTACAGTGAAAGAGGAAAAGGTCTTTCAGGCTGGTGCCTCCAAAAAGAAAGGTCAGCGGATTTAATTTGCCTCCTGTTAGCTCATATTAACCATCAGGTTGTGCTTTTATTCACCGGTGATGATATAAAGTGAATCAGATAAGCTTTACGTGTCCTTGTGTTTACGGAATCAAATTGAATGTAATGAAACCTGTGGCTTAAATTTGTTGGCCACTATGTAGGGAGGTAAAGATTAAATCAAGCCTGTTTTCTCAGCTTCAGGCTGCCAGAAGCCATCAAAGAGCAGAAAACATTTATTTCTCCCATCTTGCCAAGAACCTAATATATAAAGTTGTCATCTTGTGATGTTTAGATACAGTGTGAATTCAAATTAAATGTAAAGTTGTATATTGTAATTTAATTATTGCATATATCTCAGTATTAACATAATATATTTTTTAACTGGAGACATGATGGTGTTTACCGCTCAGTGTTGTCCCCCCCCCTTTTTTTGCCAGTCCCACAGATACACACCCAGCAATTAACGCGTATAATAAACTAGNGCCAGTCCCACAGATACACACCCAGCAATTAACGCGTATATTAAACTAGTTTTCCCTTCTGGAAGTTTCCATAACACCGACTAACTGTAAAAACTCAGTGTCTTGTGAAACTCAGACGTTTCAAATTTAAGACTAGCCATGCGTCACAACTGTCTGAATGAAAATATTCGTCCTTATCCTTAAGTCCATGTTTTTTATTTAACCCTTCGATGGCTTGCATATGTCTGAAACTGAGAAAACAAGCACCTTTGTGTTCCGCTCTATCAATATATGTTGGAGCATTTGGCTGATAGTTAATTGGCTTCGGCTGATGTCATGTGATTGCCTGACAGAGTCGCAGCGCTACTGCACCGTGCACTGCACCGGCTACATGCGCACCTGGCCCACCCGCCAGCTGGGCACAGAGGGGGAGACGGAGGCGGACAAAGACAGCTCCCACTTCAGCTGTCTGGTGGCAGTGGGCCGCGTGCACCCACACACCCTCCCCCAGGCCAACGGAGAGATCAAGGTCAAGCCAACTGAATTTGTCACCCGTTACGCCATGGACGGCAAATTCACTTTTGTGGATCAACGGTGTGTTGATGTTTTTTAATGTTATTGATCAGCAGAATTTGATTATTAAATGTAATATGTTTATATACATGGAATTACATATTCAGATCTGTTGAGCACATATCATTGAGGGACTTTTACTCTAACTATTATGCACAATATTCACAATTATTCATTTTATGTATTAAATGTATATACTGTATATTTATATAGTTTTATATGTATATAGTTATATATAATAATTATACATAATACTTAAGTTATGCTTGTACTGTTCAGGTTATCTGAACCTTTAACACTGTTGTTTTAAATGTAATATTTACCTACAAAGTGATGAGAAAGTATTAAAACGCATGGGAAAAAATCACATTCACCTTGAAGCAATAACAGCACCGTGAGCCCTAAAGAAATGTGATTTAATCACTATTCATCCCTGCAGGGCCACCACCATTCTGGGCTACTTGCCCCAAGAGTTGCTGGGCACATCCTGCTATGAATACTTCCATCAGGACGACCTGCCGCATCTGGCAGATAGACACAGAAAAGGTACGTAAGAGATTTTTACTAAAGCGATAGCGCTCCCAAAAATAAAAATTCTGTGATTTATGTAACCTCATGCTGTTTTAAACCCATGTGACTATCATATCTCCATGACAACACAAAATTGACATTTAGCAGCTTATTTTTTCAGTACAATAAAAGTGGATGGGGCCCGAGAACATCACAGGGTCACCATTTATGTTCAATAACCAGGCTGCAAAAGACTCATCCTGTGTCCACAAAGTCAGATGTGTTTTAGTACAACACCAGTGAGAATAACCGATGTCTGAATTTTTATTTTTGAGTGAACTATCCCTTTGTGAACGCTACAGTTGTAAACAGAGTGCACTGGGCAGGTTGCCAAATGTTTTCCACTGAGATCGTGGGTTGCCAAATCCTCATCAGCCAACATTAACCATTAGTCTTTTTTCTAAAGAACACTAGAACAGCTTTCGATGGCAGACACTCAAGGCCAGTCCCTTAAACAGATCTTCATGAATTTGTAAGATTTACAATGCAAATATATGTGAGATTTGATGTATTTAAAGGAACAGTCCACCCCAAAATATACAATCTGTTGTCATTTACCCTTGTTTTTGTTGTCTTAAACCAATACGACTTTCTTTTGTGGGGACAAACACAAGAGGAGAAATTTTGTAATGTTGATGCTGGTCTTAACATTCTGCCTTGTATCTCCTTTTGTGTTCCACGGAAGAAAGAAAGTCATATAGGTTTGGAACAACATAGGGGTGAGTAAATGACAACAATTTTATTTTGGGGTAAACTATCCCTTTAAGTTTTACATGTTTGCTGTTTCACGCACAGAACGCTGTTAACGTGTCGTCTTGGTCTCTCTGCAGTGCTGAGGAGTAAAGAAAAGATTGAGACAAACTGCTATAAGTTCAAAACGAAATATGGCTCTTTTGTCACCTTACAAAGTCAGTGGTTTAGTTTTATAAATCCCTGGACCAAAGAAGTAGAATATATAGTGTCAACCAACACGGTTATATCGTAAGTACCAGCGTCTGTTATTTTTCGCTTTTGGTCTATTTGAATAAATCTGTTGCTCTTGAATCGTAAGACGGGCGAGATTGACTGACAGTTTCATTGTCTGACTCAGCGGGAAAAATAATCCAGATGGATCAGAGGATAAAGTCGAGCAGCCTAGCAGTTCTAAGGCCTCGGAAGGTGAGTGTTGAACTTAAGAGGTGTTAGCGTGTTTTGTTTCTAGGCGTGTACCTCGCGTTTGTTGATCTTGCTAGCCTGACTACCAAACAGATGTCAGTCACAAGTACATCTTAATATAATTACTTGCAGGCCATTTTTGTTAATGATTTTTTAACATCATAGTAATTAAATTAGCATCACAGCTGTACGCAGATGTAACAAATCTCATTGATTCTTTAGCCACCGGACTCTTAACATCCAATAGTAATTTAGTGTGTTTCACTTCATAGATGATGCCAAGAAGTCCCAGCAAGTTCCAGTCATCCCAGGCATCTCCAGTTCATCGGGCACCATGATTTACGCTGGCTGCATAGGGACCCAAATCGCTAATGAGATAATGGACTTCAACAGGTAAACCAATCACAGCGCTTCCTTGCATTACTGTGTTATTGCTTTGTTCACAGTTAAATAAAGCCATGAAAGGTTTCTGTGATGTCACTGTATTATTTTTTTAAGCTGCAATCTGGGTTAAAAATAAACAGTCAGTTTTTAAGCAATTAAACGTTTGTTTTTAAAACAGTGGCATCTTACCCTTGTTTGCAATAGTAATCTTAAAATAATGATTTATAATTTGAGCTGTTGGGTACGACTCCTGTTTGTATGCATAGTAACCTGCTGTTTTATGTTTCAAACAGTAGGCAGGACAAAAATTATGGATTGCTGCTTGAAATGTTGTAATTGAATATTTAAGTTCATTTTTTTTAAATATAATCTTAGATAATTTTGCAGCAGTGCTGTAGCTCCTTTAAAACTATTGTGTAAAAACAAACATGAGTCTGGGTGAGGTGTAGCTGAAATCCGTTTAATTATACAGGGCTTCCCTCAGAACAGTTAGAACATGTAGAAAATCGTGCTGTTCTCACGTGCTGATGTCACTGTTTTGTTAAGGATGAACTCTTCACCATCCAGTGGCAATACGAGTCCGTTCAGTTTACCGCAAGACAAGTCACCGCTGGCACAGACCAGCAGCAACGTACGTTTACACAAAAGCAACAAAATCTGTGTGTTTAGAAATGTGTGTCCAGTCTTGACCTTCTAACACGGTTCTCCTTGTGCTTTAAGGTGCCAAACGGGGAAGTGACAGACATGGAAATGGCCGGAAAGTCAAACTCGGAGGAGGAAGCACGAGGCGGGGCCTTCGCTGCTGGTGAAAACCTCATGGGTAGATGTCAATGCCTTCTGCTAGTAGTAGCTTTAGTTTGAGTTTAGTTTGTTTGTTGAGTTTTAGTTTGACACACAGACTGTTCATTGCTCCAGGTAAAAAAAAATACATTTTGCGTGTAATATTTTGTGTGTACAGTTTTGTGTACAGACTTTGCATTGTGATGTTTTCTTCCCAGTTCTTGTTTTCCTTATTTGACCATGAAAACTGAATTGTGAGAGTCAATAAAAATAGATCTCACAACCGTGAGAATCATTATGTTCGGATTGCAATAAAATTAGATGTTTGGATTGCAATAAAATTTACACTTAAAAATAAATCATTGTTATGTAGTACACAATAAATTTAAAATGTATAATTTTGTTGTGGCACAAGTAGAACTTCACAAATTCTAGCTTTAAATGTTATATAAGGGTTTTCTGAAGACTCCCACCCCTTTTCTTGATTTGCCTTCAGTCATTGGTCAAAGAAATTGTAGGATATCCGATAAGCCAATTAAAACATCACCCACTTTAAACGAGAATGTTTGCTGTTCAGTTGGGAACAATGTGCATTAAATATATAGTATGTTTTTAACTGATGTTCTTGATGTAACTGAAGATGTATTTCTCCACTGTCTGTTCCTGTTCTCCAGAAGCAAGCTCTCAGCTGGACCTGGAGGGGGTTCCGGGGCTGAGCGCGCTCAGTACAGATGAGGCTGCCATGGCGGTCATTATGAGCTTGTTGGAGACCGATGCCAACCTGGGTGAAGCTGTGGACTTTGACGAGATGCACTGGTCTCTGTGAACTCACGACTCCAACTTCTTTTCTGTGTTTTTGATTTTGTTTTTCAAAGATCTTACCTGGAGATTTTTAAAACGAACCATCCACTCACTTTCACCGGGCAGCAGGCCATTGACAAATCTAAAATGTTTTTAATTTATTAGTTTTTTTTAAATACATCTGGACAAGCTGCATGGCAGATGACTTCATGGCTACCTTTGGAGATGAAAAGGTGGAGGAGATGGGAAGAGATGAAGAGAACTCTGAGAACGAGAAAGACTTTTTTGGGTTCCTCATTGTTTTGAACCTAAGCTGAATACCTAAAGCAACAGGACCAGGTTTTATGTGGTCTGGTGTGCAGTTTCTTCATCTCAGCTCTGAGGTTATTTCTGCCCTGTTGGCACAATCATAACGAAGACATTCTTGGCTCATTTTGCCATGTTGTGAAACACATGCCTCTGCCAAGCCATAAAGCGAGAACCTGAATCGTCCAATGGCGATTCAGTGGCGTAAGGATTTTGAAGAAATGTCCTTGGTCAGTCAACACTTGAACTAAATATGAATGCTTTGAGGCAAAGCTGGACTGAATCTTTTATAAAAAAAAACATGGGGTTCCTTGGCAGGGGAAGCCTGGTAGTTATTTGACTCTTTTAAAGTAGAAACGCATCTTGAATTCAATGTTTTTAAGATGAACAACAATGGAACAGCATGGGGCGGGGTGGGCGGTATTGTTGAGCGCTTTGTGGTCAAACAGAAGTACTTGAAAGACTTGGTGGAAACTTAAGGATCACCGTTAAGCCTGACAATTTTTGTCTCCCTGGTCTATAAACCTGTGTGAATAATGTGCTCTTTCCTTTTGACTGCCCTGCTGCTCTTGAAACAGTGTTTGTATAAGACTGGTGTCAAGAAACATCTGCTGTGTGAAGAAACGTCTACATGAGAGATTATCAGATATAATGGTCCAGAAATTAGGGCGGGGTCTCAGGGAACCGTACTGCGTGGAAAAACCCTTTCAAAATCTTGATAAAAGTTAATAAGCCAAGAACCACTTTTCCGGCACTTATAAAGTTCTGATAGTGTTATGATGGTTCTAAAATGTTCAGGTTTGTTCGTTCATCAGTTCTCGTTTAGTGAGTGTTGTTTGAACTGAAACATTTTGGAATTATGTCCCCTATTTTTTTTTATTTGAGTAACTAATTTGGGGAATAGCTGAACTGTACTTTACAGTACTAACGTAAACACTATTGTTTAAGATAAAGAAGTAGAGAAAGTTTTAGCTAGTTATGACTTAATTTGTGCTGCAAAACACAAGTTTAATATTCTTTTCTGTACAACAAAAAACTGGTAGGGAAGATGCAATCAAGCTGGAGTCGGAATTAAACAGCACCATAAAAGTAGTTTGTGTGGTACATCCCAAATTTCTGGTCCACATCCCTCCACTGTAACTATCCAGTCTTGTGCTTGGAAACTTGGAGTGTTGTACGTTCTTATGAACTACATTTATGGGATTTTTGTCTTGTCTGCCTCTGGCTTATCCATGTTTTTGTTGTACGGAAAGTTAACAATGTCCAACTACTTTTCTGTTCCTCAGAAACTACTTTTGTGTTCGAAGAAAGTTTTCAGTTTTGGATGAACTATCTGTTGTGTTCACACAGGAACTCTAAAAGCATATTTTTAGAAATCGTGAACGTTTTCCTTAAACACATAAAAAAATAGATCTTGGAAACAGATGCCACAAATTTTATGCAAATTATTCTTGTTGGGATTCTCTTCAAAGTGAATTTACTCTCAGCCCTTTTTGTAATACTGTCTTGTGTTTTATATTTTAAAAAAAGTTGTTTTGTATTGACACATAATTTTTTCTCTGTTTATTTTCACTGTCTTGTAACCAAATATATTCATCGCTGTCATCTGATTGGTCCTGGAAGCTTGACATTACACCATTTCTTTGTGACAAAGTTTGGATGTTTAGATTCCCTCGTTTTCTGTGTCCTTTGGTTCAAAAGCTAAACAAATTGAACTGATTTACTGTGATGCTGCAAACGTGCCACAGAAGAGTACTGGCCTTGCGCAACGATAGGTGTGATTATTTTTTTTAACCCAGATACCAAAGCAATCTGACCGCAGAGGTATTTCGACTCCCCTTAACACTTAACACAGCTGTTCTGTTCCATCATTTACGTAATTGTCAATGATGAGTTGCTTTAAAAAACATCTTCATATCGTCCTGTCTGTTCTGTCACATGCTCCAGACAGCTAGAAAACCTGCCCCACATCATAGCATGTACTCGATTAACAACAAACAACAGCAAGAAGATTGTCCACATAATTTACTTTTATTTCAAATAATTATAAGTGGCGTTTCCTTAAACCTGCCTGAAATTTCATTGGACCACCTGTAAGGGCTTGTCACAGACGGCTAGGTGTACTAACCAATCAGAACTATGTGTACTATGAACTGAGTGTTTTGATTGGGCAGCCTTAAGCACAGAAACAGCTGTTCCACCCAACGGTTAGCTTTAAGCTTTTAAACTGCAGGCAGGTTCCATAAGAGTTTAAATGAAAATTGTGATTTTTATTCCTTGTTTTCATTGAAACCTGCATCTTATCCAGCCACTTTCCAGCGGCATGTCACTGCTTTTTATTGTGACTGTTCTGTTTGGTGTGTCATTTATTTTTTCATTTGCACTTGGCAAACATCAAGTACTGTACTTACTGTAGGTTAAAACCACAGACCTTTTCTTCTACTGCTCTTGTCCTGATGTCAAACGTCTCGGTCTGTGTAGCCCAAGGAAATGTCTTGATTTTATTGTTCCAGTAATATTCATGCATGCCTTTTTGTGTACTCCTGGCTTTTCTTTTGTACTTTGTCGTTCTGTTATTTACCTAAGGGTATGGGATAAAGGTTTTTGCCTTATAAGACGGACAGAGAACTGTTTGCTTGTTCTGTTGTAATTTTGTTGCTGCCTATCTCGAGTGTGTGATGAGAGTCGTGTCGATGCTTTGAAGACTGTTTATCTACTGGGTCTTATTAATTCCCTGCTTCCTCAAACATCTTTTAGGCAGCAGGCATCGGGTTAAGCCACAGGCCTGCCTGCATGCAACACCTTGTTGCTCTGTCGGAGACTTTGAACAAGGAAGAAGGGTCTTTTCCATGCAGGCCCATGTCTGTTGCTTGTCTTTGCCCTCCGTTTGATATCATATATTTGTATGAGGCCATCCCTGCTGCTGTCTACTGGTCTGAATGGAGCAGAGAATCTTTCTTTCCATGCTCACGTATAAAAAGATTCTTAAATAAACAACATTAGTTTCCTCTAAGACTTCTGAGGTGTTTTTGTTGGTGTGTGTGCCTGCGTACGTGTGTGTACCTGTACCTGTACAGCTATCTTTGTGAGGACCAGAGTTTTAGACCACTGGCGTGAGGACAATGTTTTGTTTGGTCCTTGTTTTGTGACATGCCTTTAAAGGGTTGTTGAGGGATAAGATTTTGGTTTAGGGTTAAGTTTAACAATGCAGTAGCTTACATTATGGTATAGGTTTAGGGATTACATTTTCTCAGTGAATCTCCTCACAAACTGTACAAACATGTATGTTTTTGTGCATGACAATCAGTTTCCGTCACAGAATGTTTATAGGTCAATTTTGCTTTTATTGCTTATTGCTTATTAAGCTGTTCTAGTTAGTTAGTTAGTTGTTAGTCAGTAGGTTGTGAGAGCAATGCTGACTGACATATTAATGAATCTAGATTAACTACAATCTTCAACATGTTGTAAAAACATTGTCATGCGTGTGATGGCGTCTGAGATACAGTACTTTAGTTATCTAGGTCAACAGAGCAGACCAGCACCCGTACCACTGATACGCATGGTTAGTATTCAGTAACGGGTATATTTATATTATTTTACAACAGTGCTTCACTGTTTTGCAGATCAGGGCAACTAGTTAAATAAATCCACTTGTATGTGCCTGAAATAAAGGCGTGTGGGTTAATTACATTTGTCACACAGGAGCAGGAAGATTATAGCTGTTTAATTTCACAGATGCATGCGGGTAAGAATGATTAAGAGAGAGAGAAGTAAGCTGGGCTCTGGTATATATGTGTGTGTGTCACTGAGGTTGTTGAAGCTCTGATGAAGATGGGACAGGCTGCAACCTTACCCTGCAGAGAAGGTGGTACTTACGTCACTGAGCTGTATGAATGGTTCAGGTAAGTTTGCAAAATATTAACCCCACTGTCAGCTGGAACATTTCGGGTTAAATATATATGTGTGTGTATATGTATGTATATGTAGGGCACATTTGGTTACTTTTGTTTGGGAACACTCTCTATTGTAGGTCCTTGTTAAACAGCTATAAAATTAAGACAAAACTAGAATTAGTTTTTTATTTTCCTCTTAAAGGCCTTTGACTAACCATATAAACCCATATCTCGCCATAAGTAGGTTATCTGGTTAACACTGAGTATTTTTTTCTATCTTGACCTTTTGCTTTGGCCGGGAACCTTTAATGATGCGATGAGACAATTGCTTTCTGTTGCTTCATTTTGCATCATTTTGCTGCATTAAATCAGCCTAAAATCTGTGTTAAAACTGATATGGTATTTTACTGTACTGTCTGTCAAATACAGTCGTATTGCTGCAATATAGCCTGCTGGAAAAAGGCATTTCACCCTTGTTTATAACAGGCCATCTCACTGTGAATATTGTTGCTTTAGATAACATAAGTAGTTTTTATTGTAATAAAAGTACGCTTTTCATGCAAAACATTTGCTTCACAAATGGTTTGGTAATAAGATAATAAAGTAACAAATATTTACAAAAATATTAAAGTGTATTTAACTGATGTGATCCTTTAAACACTTACTAACATTAAACTTACTACAGTTTATGCCAAAAACTTTGTTACTAGTTAGATGGTTTAACAAGAGATTTCTAGTAAACTAAATGAAAGTCAATGACATGTTTGCTACAGTTTTACTATAGTAAACTCAGTTTATTATCGTAAGGGAAGATAAATATGTATTACTTGCTAAAGATGAAAAAAGGCCACAAAATAATGACGTTGCTACATAATAAAGATATAGTTGACTGCATTTTAAATATGAATAACTAGTTGTGGTTTAACTTTATGTATGCATTTCTGTCCATGAGGAAATTCCTGAACGAGTGTCCCAGTGGACTGATCACCCTTCACGAGTTCAGGCGGCACTTCTGTAACGGGACTGTGGGAAAAGAGTCAGCGGAGTACGCGGAGCAGATATTCCGCACGCTGGATAACAACGGGGTATAACATGTCTCAAAGCCCAAATAAACTGTGTGACCTGACGCATGTCATGTTTTTTTTTGCAAACTGCTTTTGCAAAACTTCACGCAAGGCATGTGACTCTCAAAGAGAAGCGCACAGTAGTTGAAAATGCGCCAGCAGTCCTGACGTGCGCAAAAACGCACCTGCCAAAAGTTTGCCATAGGATTTGCCATAGGATTGTTTTTCTGCTGTGATTTAAAAGTCATGCCATGATTGTGTCCTTCAGGATGGTGTCGTAGACTTCAGGGAATATGTGACAGCCATCAGTATGTTGATAGAGGGCTCGACTGTGGAGAAGCTGCGCTGGTCCTTCAAACTCTATGACAAAGACAAAGATGGAGCCATAACACGATCAGAGATGCTTGATATCATGCAGGTAGATGATTGTTGAGAACTATGCAAGCCAATTTAAGGTTGTAAGAACGTTTCTCTAACGTTTCCATTAAGGAACAAAAGTTTGAAAGTGTTATTTGTAAGTTGTTAAAAGTTCAGTTTTGACGTTGTATTAACATTAATGCTTGCCTATAAGAATATTATTCAAGCCTTTTTAATTATGTAACTTATGTAACTAAATTATGTAATTTAGGAATAACGGGTTTGATATATACACATATTTGCTATACATATTATATACATATATCATGTATAAAAAGTTCTACTAACTTTAATGCAATAACTTTTTGCTAACTTTGGGAACATTTCATCCAGAAAACATCCCTGTTTGCTTATCACTTGATGTATGCAGTCTGTACATAGTTAAAAAAGAAGTTACATTTTTATTGCTCCACTAGAGGGCGACATATAATCAAAAGTTTTGCTCTGTCGTTGTTTCTCTTTCCTAGGCTGTGTACAAAATGAGTGTAGCAGCCTCACTGACCAAACCTGACCCACTGAGTGCTGAAGAGTGCACCAATAGGATATTTCAAAGGCTGGATAAGGATAACAATGGTGAGGTGGCAGTACTTTAATATTACACCCACTGTTTTGAATGATTTCTACAGTAAACCTGCAGGTGACCTGTGAATCTCTTTAGCTGTCATCAGTCAGGAGGAATTCATTGAGGGCGCGTTGAGCGACGAATGGATCAGAGAGATGCTGGAATGCGATCCAAACACAGTAAAGATGGAGAGGCCTCCGAAGGGCCACACGGTACTTTAAATCGTTGAGTTTTCAGCTCTAGCCTTTAAACTTCACTTTCAAGCAGAGTTGAGCTTCAGGCTTAATCTTACTCACCTGCCTGTAACTCTCTAGTAAAACTAAAGACCTTCTTTACATTATATAGCTGAAAAACTCTGAGATATTGTCTTAAAATGATAAGGAAGCAATTGCATATCTTAGATTCTGGTGTTGTTGTTAAGAGTGACGCATACATTAGCAGTTCATGCAGAATTATGTTCTGTTTATGTATTATGATATAATACATATTCAATGATTTCATAACTTAATATTTCTAGTTAGCCTTGTTATAATGTATCAGACTTTTAAATCATTAAACGCAAACTTTGAGCAGTTTGCACTAACTCTGAAAAGCAGTTTTCAGTTTACTGACAAGCAAAGGTTTACAGCTAATGTATTTGTGCATTAAATAAAATATTATTTTCAAACTATTATGTATTTATTTAACTGTACAATTAATGTATTAAATAAATGTATGAATGAATAAAGACAGATAAAGATAATGCTCTGTTGAGTTGTTTTGGTCATGAAACACAGAGATGAGTATTAGGGTGTTATTGTAAGTATTACATCATAGTTTAACATTTGATATCTGTGTGGTCTGTACTTTACATGTAATAATAAGGATTTATTATAAGGACTGTTTTACATTTAGACTGGTTTGAGTTTATCTGACTCATGACTTTTAAGCAGCTGTTTATTGACAGACCCTAATACACCTTCACTGGCTGTACAGAAAGTATGTGATTTATTTAAAACACTGAAGATTAAATGAATGGACAGCAAAGACATCAGTGCTGAACTTTATGCTCTTTAATTTGGCGCCACCACATTCCCACAATCCCGATAAATTTGATGTGGCTCCGGAGGGTGGGAGCCACAAATTACAAAACCTACTATAGCTAAGGTCCGTCTTATACATCTCATTTATATTCTGGTGACGTATATCAGTAACCGCCCTATAGCCAATGATCATCTCTTGAATATTAATCAGTTTTCGTCCAATAGCGAAGCTGCGCTCATGAATATTAAGCACATATCCTTATCCATAGTACAATATTCCTTGCGTGTGACGTCTCACATTCCCACTTTTTATTGTCGACATGGCGCAGGCGAGGTTGGAGCACCAACCGCGGAAAGAGAAAACCCTGTAAAGAAACTAAAAGACAAGAAAAAGAGTCCACGTCCTTCTTCTGTCACACTTTAGACGCCGATCCACATTTGGTAAGAAATGGCAAAAGGCGCCATACTTGCTTAATGCACTTTTTTAGTTGCTTTAAACGCCTCCTAAACTTGTTTGAGAGGGAAACAACTTGCGTATTTTTGCACGATTATTATTAATGATCGTTTTTATCATGCTTGTCACAAATGTAGAAAAGTTACCGAAGTGAGAGAAGTTACAGTATCCCAACCTCAACGGTTCACAAGACTAGCCCGATCATATTTACGTAGCCTGAGGGATCGTATACATTGCAAGTGTCGTTTACGCTCAAATAGGGAATAGTTTCACTCAAAAGCCTCCACATATGTGTAAGATTGGCATGTTTGGGATAAAATGGGATGAACGGTGTGATTTATACGGTTTTTGCTGTAACGGAAGGGCAGCTGTGTTTGTGGAGCTGTGATTCACACACTCCACGTCGCCACGGAGGAGCGAGAGCATGTCCACAAGTTACTATATATATTCCTTTACCTACACGAGTTTGGACTGACTTTCTCTGTTAAAGTACTAAATAAAGCCCCTCTTTGTTTTGCATCAGAAACTGCATTTATAGAAACATGCCATAAGTGCAATAATAGTTGTCCTGTGCAATGATGTCAGAT
Organism: Yasuhikotakia modesta; assembly: GCA_036877545.1. Taxonomy (NCBI): domain Eukaryota; kingdom Metazoa; phylum Chordata; class Actinopteri; order Cypriniformes; family Botiidae; genus Yasuhikotakia; species Yasuhikotakia modesta. The sequence continues at coordinate 23,447 of JBAJNP010005343.1, forward strand.
GCATTTGTGAATTTGCGTTATTCACACACGTGAGTGTGTAAATCTTGTTTCCTGTCACTGTTGCATGGAAAAAAATGGTCAGGAATTTGCCAGGGATGTTGTTTTTATGTTAAACTTCTCCTGTTTATTTGTTATTATTTGTTGCTCCTGTTTGTTTATTTGTTGCTATTGTTTGTTTGTTTGTTTATTAATTGTTGTATCACTCGCATCACAAAATGCACAGGGACTGTTTTTGGGAAATTTACCCAAGCACCGTGGAATCTGTTTTATTTTTGCTCTTAGCTATAGATAGTCACGAAACGCATCTTCTCCACGTGGATACGTGAAGCATGATATATCAGATTCTTTAACGACGTCTTGGCTTGGGATAGTGATGGGATATTTTAGATCGGTCAGACGGGAAGCCCTTTTAGATGTTTTCAGTGTGAAAATAGTCCATGTCTGCTGATGTACGGGCATAAAACTCTGCCTAATATAGCCACAGATATGTCAGGGTGGAATTATTGACAGTATTCCCGGGAAAGAAACAAGGAAAATCTGTTTTGCCGTTCCGTTCTTATTCTATTTCTGAAGCGTCTAGGAAAAGGAGGCTGTTGTAACTAGGGTCTTTCTCCTCCCACGTGCAAAGACTGAACCGAGGGCTTGCGCACATCTGTGTTCTTTAGTCCTGGCACGACGCACAAACATCCCTTGTAACTTTCCTCATGGCTTAAACACTACAATCATGTCTGCTGGTTTCTCTCCATGTGAAGTCAGGCATAAAACATTTATATAATATTGTTAGGCATTAAAGGACCCAAACGCTCTATTGAACTGACAAAAACTCAGCGGGTTGTCTTTAAAAAGATACTTAAACAACAGATCTCTTAAAAAGGTCAAACTACAGAACAATAAAGTGGAACTTCTAGGTTCTAATACTTTTTCTGGGTGTGTATTATGGGAATGTTTTTTGAACGTTTTTAAGTACTATACTTGTGGGCCTTGTACTCAGAGACCACAATGATATATTAGAAGCTGAAATGTGGACTTAGATCCTAAACAGATGTAGACATGTTCTTAGATTCTGCAACTATTGTGGTCATTTCCCATTTTCTCAGTGTTGAAAATGACTTAAATGTTCAGAGCTGCATTCTAAATCAAGTATTAATATATATTTAAATAGTAAGGATATATATTTATCTATGAATCTGTGCTGAATATCCATCTGTAATGTCCTTCCAAGCGCAGTTATCTTCTGAATCTCTGACGTGTTTCTACGGCTGCGCTAACTGGAGGCTAGTTTGCTGGCTTACACGGCTTGGCTGCCATAAATGCTTTTATTTCTGTTGAAATGAACGACCCGAAGGCTGCTATTTTTCCCCAGTATGTGCCAGCAGAGGTTTTTCTGTCAGTCAGTCGCAGTAGCTAGTACAGCTCAGGCGGTGTGGAGAGGGTGAAGTTCATACACTCTGCCCTTAGGTGACCGGACTGATGGATTCGAGGCCATTAAGATGGTTTTTGTATTTTCGCTCTCACACTCATAACCTTTTCTTTTCTGTTACTATGTGGCTGTTGCAATTGTGTTACAGGGACAGCGAACAATTTAAGGTTGTAAGAACATTCACTTAACGTCTAGGAACGTTCAAAACATAATTTTTTTAGACATTGTATTAACGTTTGCTTAAATGTTATTCAAACATTTCATTCTGAGATTCTGTAACCTTGCTTAATACTGTCAACTACTTAAGCATATGATTTATGACACAGTATATAACATAAAAAAACGTTCCACTAATTTTATTGCAAGAACAGTTCCTAATATCTTTTAGAGAACTTTTAAAGAACGTTAGTCAACGTTCTAAGAACATTCCCTGATATATATATATATATATATATATATATATATATATACACACCTTTAAAGGAACAAAGACACAATTGCCTTCTTTTAAAAAAAGCACTGAATACACAGGATTGGGTTGTGAGTTTGTTCTGTGACTTTAACTGACAACATGCAGGATAATGTTTTCACTTAGTGGCCAATTCAACACATCTTGCCAGAGTGTTTTCATCCCACTTAATGTAACTATTGCCGTAAGAATTGCGGCAAAGATAGTTGAAGCACAAAATTCAATGCTAGCTAAGCAGGGAGAGGCGCTTTTAGAAACTGTCTTTTCTCTGAGGATTTTTATTATGTTCAAACGTTTTGACGGTTGACAGAAGGATGTTTACGCACGTGTACAAACCTTTTTAGTTGTCCCGCGTCGATAGCTCTGAACCAAAATGTTGAAATTTCATGCCTCTTAATAACTTCTGAGGAGAAATTTGAGCTTCACAAGAACGTGTGTTATCGCTTTTTACAGGCACCATGTTTCGGGAAGGAAATTCCAGCCATGCAAAAATCTGCAATGCAAAGCAAGCTGCACTTAGTCTGAGTGCAAGTTGTGTGCTTGTGAACTCATAACAAAGGTCTTGCAAACACAGAGCAGTTTTATTAACGCACATGATCAGAATTGTTTAGAAAAGTGTATAAAGTGTGATGTGTCTGACAGTGTGAGTACGTAACAGATGGCCGGTTTAAAAACACAGCTTTTCCAGACATAACACGAGCGACTACGCAAGGGATTGTTTGGTTATTTACATATACTGTTGTATTACATTTTAAAGGACTCCAGAGTTGATGTTTGAGAACTTCTATTTTACTTTATAACTTTTTTTGGTTAAGAATGAACAAAAATCATTTATTGTGCATGACAGCACATGACAGAGAATTTAACACAATGTCCTTAGTAATTCACAATGGTAAGTTTAGAATTATATATAATTTTAGCTGTTATAATTTGTCTGTAAACAGAAAGAAGATTCAGCTATCTGTGAACTGTAGATAGCATTTGTAGCTTGTTCTTACAGCAGTTGTTCAGAACTGAAACCTGCAGTTTTATGTTTCAAACAGAGGTGGCGGCAGAGAGGCAAAAGTTCAAAGCATATTTTAAACATCACAGCTGTTGGTTGTAAACATCTTAAAAAAAATTTTGCCTGACCTATTTAACATAGAAATATACAGATATTTTAACAAACAGTGTTTATTAATGTTTTAATAAACATAATTCTTGTTGCTCCATGTATGATTCAGAGGGAGTTTAATCCACTTCTTATCTCACAGAATCTGACTTCTGCATTTCCAGCATTCATGTTCCTGACACGTCAGGAGCTGTAGTGCTCGTACGGGTTCAAGTCTAGACTGCAACTTACCCTGATAAGCCACCGCCCCCAAAACAAACAATGTAACACAATGTACTGTAGGAATGTACTCATAATGTACTCATAAAGGTTTCTGTCATGTAAATATTTCTTACTGTGGCTTTAAATTAGTTAAATCTAGCTTTGCACTTTGCTATGCATAAAACTAAATATTCACACAATTTATTGTGCCAAATAAATATCAGTCTGCTGATATTTTTACATCAATCTTTGTTGCGGCTGGACAGACACATTTTTCTGTAATTGTCCACTGTTCTCAGTGTATAAACTGTAAATTAGCCTCTGTCCTGTTGGATTTGTGCATTACAGCACAGAACACAGAATATTAGACCATGACAGGGCATCTCTTGGCCTCCTTGTTTTGAGGATAAAAACTGAGAAACGCCGGCACTGCTGTGTTTTCGGGCCCGGAGCCAAAGGACCTAACAATGTGTCCCCACTAGTCCCCCACACAAAGTGCCCAGTGTCCCCAGTAGCAGCACAAACACTGGGCCAGTTATTGAAATAAATGCTTCAGTTATTCTTTAAATTCAGTTGCTGATGGTTGGTTCTTGACTGCGTAACCCAGGAAACGGCTAAGAGCGAGAACCGCCAACCTTTTACCCAAAGGATGTTCTTTGTAAGCGCTGCAGTAACTCAGAAAGCAGGATTTCTTTTTAAACAGCGAGATGCAAAGATCACAACTTTCTGTAGTTTAGAGTCCTGCTGAACTTAAAGCTACGACCTTTGACAACGTTTGGTTAAAAATTTGAGAAAGTACATGACAGATCAGTGTTCACATTCTCCTTACCACTGATTTGCATTAAGTTTATAATAATGATTTATCATTTAAGATGGAAGTTCTGTTTAGAATGATTACTTGTCATTTTATGTTTTAAACATAGATGGCGGTAGAGAGGCAAAGTTACAGATTCACAGATGCATCTTTGAGCATCGAAGGTTCATTATCAAACCTTAAAGATGTGGTTTCTATATCTTCCTAAAATTGTTTTCCTCTGTGTGAAACTTTCAAGAGGATGTGTAAAAAATCATTACCGGTATACCAAACAAACTTCCCAATACAATACAATAGTGTCTGTGCAATAGAGTTACTAAGTTGCAACCCAGCTAGAAGCTCTTGGACTTGCATGGAATTTAATAACTACTTTGTCGACTGTATTTGTACAGTATTTGTTTCCACAACAACAAAATATGTAGCATTATTGCCATCTTCCCATCCAGTTTTAGTGGTTTTGCTTGCTTTTTGTCACAGCTAGCATGTTGCATGTTTTAATGCATTGATGCAGCTGCCTGTAATGTGAGCCTGTTTTTTGCCATTTCCTCCTGATGCAGGATTAACAGATCAGAGGGAAAGATGATGTCTGACGCGAGTGACATGCTGGCAGCCGCCCTGGAGCAAATGGACGGTATCATCGCAGGTAAAAACGTGTTAATTATGACTAACGCAGGATTTTACCCTGTTCGGTTGCCCACAGAACAAATGAGTCAGCTCGCTTTTGCTAAAACATTCTCCTACCCTACATTCAAACATCATTTTGCAATCCAAGGATTCATCCCGTCCAAACACGCGTTTAATACATTGGTGAGGTGCAGAGAAAACTCTGCTGACTCCATTTATTTAACTTTTATAGACTGTTCTGAGATCAGCTACGCTAGTCACTGGTTTATTGTAAGGCTGGTTTAGCTAATAGGAGTCGCCTGTCTGGTCACATGTTTTCTGAGCTTTATGCAATTAACGCATTTACCCTAGCCTAGTCTTCACTGGTTTTTGTATTGCCCTCAGGATAGCCAAACAATTCCATACTCCACAGTATTTAATCAGTGTGTCTTTTATTAGTAAAGGATTCATGGTAACCTAGACTACAAAATTCGCTTCAAAAATTCAGTCATTCTTGTGTTTACAGGCATGTTCTTGTCTACAAACCTTTATACATTTCTTAAAGCTGCTATTTGAATTTGTAGGGTAAAAATGACAAAACAGACCTAAACAGATGCTGTAAAGTGTGTAAAGTAACCTGCAGTTTTATGTTTTAGACAGAGATGGTGGTATAGAGAGGCAGAAGTTATAATTGCAGCTTTAATGTTCATAATATAAACTAATGTAATGAAATGTTACATAAACGTTGCATAAACTATGTTTTGAGAGGTGCAGGGTTATTTAGGAAGCGTATTTCTCAACCACCCAACAACTGGAAGTGAACTGTCTTTATTTATCTCGTCTCTGGCCTTCAGGCTCTAAGGCTCTGGATTACTCCAATGGCATCTTTGACTGTCAGTCACCAACATCGCCCTTCATGGGCAGCTTGCGAGCCCTGAACCTTCTGGAAGACCTGAGGGGCGTTCTGGAGCTGATGGACACTGATGAGAGGGACGGCCTGCGTTGCCAGATCCCCGACTCTACTGCAGACAGTCTGGTTGAGTGGCTGCAGGGACCCCTGGTATGCGTTACATTCTATAACTCTGGAATTTACAGTCTCTTGATATGAGTATATGAGGTAATGTTGCCATGTTGTAAAGAGGTACATGTGTATTTATACTTCTGTTTTTCCTGGCAGTAAAAATGTACCATTAGGCTGTAGTCTATTTTCAGTGAAATAGCTTTATTATCTAAAATTATTTCGGAAGGTTCATAGTTAATTTGAGAGCAAGTTTTTCGTTCACGTTATTCAATTGAATTGAAGAGTCTTGGTTTTAATTTATGAAAGTAAACATTATTGCTTTTGAGTGTCTTGAGAAAGGTTGGATGGCGGCCAAGGGGAGTCAACACATCGTACCATATTTAGTCT
>JBAJNP010005344.1:0-18513 GCA_036877545.1 Yasuhikotakia modesta
TGAACACACAACTGAATGTGGCTTTAGAGAACTTTTCTCCCCTCACAGACGGGGTTTCGTGGACACGCGTTGTCCCCTGGAGTTACATCGTTTTCCTCACAAGTAGGTGGAAAGTTAAATAAATGTTCTGAATGTAAATGTAAAAGTCTCAATAATGCAAATGGATTTGATCTATTAAAGTTTTTTCTTTTTTCCAAGTTTACGGAATCGAGGTTCTATTGAAGATCACAGGTCTTGGTCCTATGACATATTTCAGCTCAGGGTGGAACCTGTAAGTGCACACACACACACACACACACACTATAACACACACACACAAACACACACTAACACACACACATAACACACGCACACACAAACACACACTATATAACACGTGCACACACAAACACTATAACACACACACATTCTCACCTCTGCTTGTGTCTTTCTGTTCTCAGCTTTGATTTCTCAGTGACAGTCTTTGCGTTTCTGGGATTGATTGCTCTGGCCTTTGACATGGAGCCGTTCTACTTCATTGTGGTGTTGAGACCCCTTCAGTTACTCCGGTGTGTGTGTTTACTGTGCATTTAAGTGTTTGGTTTGCATACAGTCATTTATTTTAAACAATATTTTTAATTGTGAAATCATAATTACAGTTTATTTGTTTTCAATGTAGGTCAGTTAGCTTTGAGGAGATGAATCTCTTCTGAGGAGATAATTCAACACCATCTATTTCTAAATGTTCCTTTTTGTTTTCTTTTTTTTCTCCCCCTCGTGAAGGTTGTTTAAAATTAAACAACGTTATCGGAATGTGCTGGACACCATGTTTGAACTTTTCCCACGAATGGCCAGGTACAAAAATAATAAACTGTTGCCATTCACACACTCACAGCCGTCCAGTCTGTATCTCACACCCTCTGTCTTTGTCTCTCTGTCTGTAGTCTAGGTCTGACTTTGATTATCTTCTATTATTCCTTCGCCATCGTTGGAATGGAGTTTTTCGCAGATGTTGTTTATCCAAACTGCTGCAAGTAAATTCTGTTAAACATTGTTAAATATTTTGCTTCTGCTTTAAAAAACGCACTAAATCAAAAACCGTTGCTGTTTTTTAGCACCAGCACTGTTGCCGACTCGTACCGTCAGATTAACATAACCGTTGGCAATCGGACGGTGCTGGAAGAGGGATATTACTATCTCAATAACTTCAACAACATCCTGAGCAGCTTTGGTATGAACACACGCAGGGAACGTTCTCACAACGTTGGCTGTAGTTCTCCAAAAGTTCTCACATAGTTTTCAGAAACGTTCTTGCAGTAACACTAGCATAACTTTTTTTAGCATTATATCTTCTTCATCAAGTGTTTTTTTTAAGTCGTTAGTGTAACATTTTAAAAACATACAGAATTTACAAAATGCAAGCAGTAACAGTAATGAAATTTGAATGTTCCCAGAACATTAAAAATGACATTTTGTTACTTAATGTGAAAGTGTTCTTATAACTTATAACAGTTAGATGGGTTATTGTTAACTAACTAATAGTTTCTTTCTCTGATCTTTCAGTTACTTTGTTTGAGTTAACAGTGGTGAACAACTGGTACATCACTATGGTGAGTTTCAGGAAACACAACCTGTGTTTTCAGGTGTTTAGTATGTGGTCCCGCTGCTGAACGCAGGTGTTTAGCAGACTGTACTGTGATCGTATGTAATATTGTTTCTAACATTGTGACTCTAATGCATGTGTAGTTTGTGTGTATAATAAATAAGCAGATGTCTGTAATAAGTGGTGAGTTACTGATGTCTTTAATTCTACAGGAAGGCGTCACGTCCCAAACCACCCACTGGAGTCGCCTGTATTTTATGACTTTCTACATTGTCACCATGGTGAGTGTTTGAATGTGTGTTTATATCGCCTATTGGGTCCAAAAGTCTTTATTTAAGCCTAAAGTTAAAAGATGAAAATTTGAAAATGAAAATCTTGTGTCATCTTAAACCTGTATCACTTTTTGCTTCTGTTGAACACAAAAGAAGATATTTACGTACTTGGTAATCAGATAACAGTGTCGCTCATTGACAGCAATTGTATGGACAGAAAACCACCAAGACATTTCTCAAAATATCTTCTTTTGTGTTCCACAGAAAAAATAGTCATGAAAGTTTGTATTATTAAATTATTAATAATTTATTAAAAATTTTAAATCATTTGTGTATTATTTCTCAGCCCTGTTATCAAGCGTTTAAACGCCTCTGTGATGTGTGTAATACAGGTTGTCATGACGATAATTGTGGCCTTCATACTAGACGCATTTGTCTTCAGAATGAACTACAGCCGGAAGAACCGAGAGCCACTGGGAGACCCAGAAGGTTCTGAATGTTTATCAGATGATAACGTTTTAAAATGGTGTTACTGTGATGCAGAGAGGAGTTTTCAGCTGGGCTTAGTTTCATTATACGGTGTGTGTGTTTCAGATGAGAAGGGGATTGTGTTTGAGACGGAGGTGTCTCAGACTGAAGCGGTTCAGACTTTGGACCTGTACAAACACACACTGCGCGCCACAAACCTAAGCTCACTTCAGAGCATGTGTGTGACCCTGGAGCGGAGTGGGGTGAGTGCGCGCACACACACACACACACACACACACGCACGCACACACACATACACACACACGCACGCACACACACACACGCACGCACACACACACACACACACGCACACACGCACACACACACACATTTACAGGCTGATGTTTGTCTTTGCTTGCAGCACTCCTCATTAGTGTTTCTGGGTCGAAGATCACGAACAAAAAGCGACCTGAGCATGAAGATGTACGAGGAGGAGATTCAGGTACGTAAAGAAACATTCTGCAACGTTAATGTAACGTTTCTTTCACGACTGAGGGAAACTGATATTTGAGACTTTATTGTTACAGTATGTTTACCTGAACCACTGAAAGGCTATTGGATCCAAAAATCTGATAAGGGGCGATAAAAATAGCCTAATATCACACAGCTGGTTAAACAAGAAATTAGCCATGTGGAAAATTGGAAAGTTTGGCAAAAAGAAATGAACGCTGCTTAATATTACTTAGTTTCTGTTTGGCAAAGTTATTCTGTGAAGTGACCTTTCGTTCATAAATACATGAAATATCCAGGCAGGCAATGGTCTGTTTGTTTTTGCCTGCAGGAATGGTACGAGGAATATTCCAGAACAAACCTTCAAACTGATGACGCGTTCCACAGAGCTCTGAACAGCCCTGACGCCGGTGCCACAGACAGCATCAATTAACTCACCCTCACGCTGAGCACTCCAACAGCATTAACTAACACACTCACTCGTACCTCTGAGGGACCCTCCGTCTTCCTCCCCTCGATGGAAAGCACAGGTGCTCGCCATGGCAACCTCCCTCTTCCCATGTTCCACACGGAGATCCGTAGAACATCTTCACTTAAAGCCTTATTTGCCCTTCCACAAAGGTTCCGTGGCCAATCAGGGAAGCTTAAAGACCAATCACGTGACGTGCACTATGTCCCGGAACCTTTTATCCACGAGTTCTCCTCATAACCGTTGCCTTGTGGGAAAGACTTTGAATGATTCAGACTCTCTGTGACAAGCTAAGATCAGCGATTGAATGTTTCTCAGAGAGATGAATCAGAACTGAATGTGAGAGGTATTGCTTAACCAACAGATAAACAATAATAATAATAAACTAATGCTGTTTTTAAACTAAAGCTGCTTTTGTTGGGACCTATGGACTTATGGACCGGCTTGTTTTGTTGTTATATAGAAATATACAATATATACATTTTACATACGTCAGATGCAGTTGTGAGTTGAGTATTTTAAACACTAATGCATCAGTTTTTGTTCAGCGTGGGCTGGTTTTTCAGACACACAATAATCTGGACCTTTCAGTTCATTCACATTGTTGTGTTTGTCACATATGAAACCATCTTATCTCCTTAGTTTGAAATCGGTTTAGAGCTGAATTGTAGGTTTTCATTATGTAATCCATCTTCCATTCACATCTGTTTAATTCAGAGTGACCGCAAATCTGTTCCAAAACTGTCATGTTCCTTTAAAACTAACACAAGAAGATGAAAGCTGTTTCTTTGATGTTTTTACACAGTGCTTTGAAACTGAAGTTATTTATTTACAGGAATATAAGCAATAGTTCACGTGTATGTGACCTGTTAGCTAAATTATTGTGTTTAGAGTGGTTTGGTCTTATTGAGATCGGTGATGCTTTTTAAATCCTTGTTTACTCTCATCATCTAACTTGCAGTAAAACAGTTGATCAGTTTATGAGGGTCTTTCAGCACAACGTTCATCCGGTGGGATGTTTTATTGCACTGTGACGTTAAACGTGACGCGTTTGTGACAAAAATGACATGGAATCACATCAGCTTCTCTCATTCTGTAGCATTTACCCGTGTGTCAGTTCTCTGCTTGTTCTTTTGTACCATAATTACACAGATCTAGTAAATAATACATTTTAATGAAACTTTCCTGAGTTTTGTTTACTAATAGTATATAATCTGTTTTGTTGACATGTCCTGTTACCTCCAGCTGCCATGGTGACCGTACAGCTACATTAGTGTTAAAACAGGACCGTCTGCTCACAGATGCTTAAAGGGCCGGACATTATATTTCTGTTCCCTTTCTCTCATATCATAATGATAATAATGCAAATAATGTGTTTGTCATGTTATTTACTTTAAAAACAGTTTTTTAATATGGTGTATAATGTATTTCTTTCAAGGTTTTGAATAACCGAAATGCCAAAGACCTTTCAAGCAGTTGCTTTTAGGATGTTTATGGTCCAGATGTTAAAGGCCACGCAGATGTTTTGAGGATGTTTATGTTGCTTAACAGCAGGGGGCACCATCGATTCAAACCCGTCGTTATAGAGCAGAGGTGTGTGTGTGTGTGTAAAAGTGTTATGTTCATTAACATCTAGCTGTGTTTTGTCGTCTGAATGTCATCTTTAAACGTTTAGATCCTCTCTGTCCAGCTCTTGTAATGTGATGTGTGTTATATGGGGTATGACGTGTTGTGACTGTGGTGATTTCAGACGTTCAGTGTCACGTATTGCAATAGAAGGCAGATGTTTTTATGCATCCATAAATATGGTAATTAGTGGCACGCAAGTACTCACGTAAATGTTACATTACACGTTAATGGTGGTACAGTATGTTCTTTCCTGCGTTTTCAGCCGGGGTTTGTGGACCCCTGGGGGCCCTTTATGCTACAGCAGGGGGTCTGCAGATCGGAATCTCTTAAACAGGGGGTTAACATCGTAAGAGGGCAGAGCCTCCAAAGTGGTTGGTGGCTGTTAGTGGTGGAAAATAGGGGAAAATTAATACATTTGTAAAAAGGAAGAGATAATTTCTTATGTTTGGTTGTTTCTGATGTGTCATGTTTTGCACACATGCATAAATTTATCTCTGTATGAGGAGACATGGCAAGGGACAAACTGTGTGTTAAATAACACCGTCATAATGAAAGTTATTTCACGTGGTTGTCAAGAAAACAATATAACATTTTAATATTACAGGTCAGAAAAGGATGACAATAATGTTAAAACGAATAATGTTATAATGTTAAAACATATTTGCTGTATTTAACGCTCGTTTAAAAAAGCAATGTGCCCTGCAGTTCAACAAACTCATACTAAAGGTTTTCTTTTATATCGGATTCAGAAATGGACACAGAGAAATTCAAGGAGTCTGAGGTAAGATAAGAGATTTAAAAATGAACATGATGGGCAGGTAAACCATATATTCTTACATTCTGTCCTCTTCATTAAAACATTCAGTCAGCACACACACCTGGAGCAACGGGCAACGTATCAGTTTCCTGCTGGGATTGAGATTCGAACCAGTGACCTTCTGATTTCCAGTGTGACTCTAACCAGCAAGCCACAACTGTCCAAACAGCCACAGTTAACAGGGTAAGGGAATAATTCTGATACATTTTTATCTGTGTGTGTTTATTATTTGATGTGCCATGATCAAAATTATATCAAATGACTGAAGATGAGTAACTAAACGTTGTGTGTTTGCTCTGCAATGCAGTTATACGACAGCATTGTTTTTGTATTAGTTGCGTTCATGTGTTTGTTGGATAACTGTTTACATGTGGTTCGTGTTTGTGTGTACAGTACAAACACGATGCACACGCACACACACGTTCTCACACACAGTAGTCTATTATTAGTGTGTTTGGGGTGAACCCTGAGACTGGTGGTTCTAACCGAGTGGTTCTCATTCTCTCTGTACATCGTGGCTGGTTTTTAATTTATCCCTTTAGACTCTCCCCCAAACCAGCATCCTGTCCCCTCTGACCCCTCATCTTCCTCCCATCTTCCTCTCTCTCTCTCCCTCTTTCTCTCTGCTGTCAGTCACTAGGGAGACACATTTATTCTTTGATAGAGAACGGAATGTGTTTTGTACTTCAGTCAGTTTTTTTCTCATTTCTTATATCATGGATAACTGAGTCTTGACGTGTGGTGAGATATTGTGATTATACAGGTGTCATATAGTGCTAAATGTTTGGAACAATAAGGTAAAGCGTACATTAGTTATATAGGGTGTTGGTGCGTGTGGATTTGTCTGTGTGGATTTGTCTGAGTTCCCATGGACATGAACGTTAAATTGTCCATCAGGGAGAGGGTTTGTTGTTGTGAGGTTGTGAGTGTTTTGTTGGGACATAAATATCCTGTACATTCTCAAGTTCAGCCCCCACCCCTAGTTTTTTCTCACACTCTGTTTTTCTACCAAATTATGAAACAAAGATTTTTAGTAGCAAACATATGTGTTTGATTTTAGCATTTCTGAATGCATGCAGGCTTTGTTTTGAGTATATCAAAATCTGTGCTTTTTATTTTCAGTGTAAATTAGATATAAGCTGCCCATTTTATAGTTAAATAAAACCAAATGCTTGTTCTAGCTCTTAAAAATAAATAAATAAAAGGTTCTTAAAAGGTTCTTCATGCCATAGAAATAACATTTCTTACTTTTATCTGGTCTAAAGAATATTTTTCTTCTACCAAGAACGTTTGTAAAACAATTGGTTTGACACAAAAGAAACAGAGCGCAGTCATGCTGTTATTTTAACACAAGCACAGCTCTCGTGTGCTTTCCCTCTTATTCTCACAGAAGCATTTCTTCTGTGTTTGTCAGTTATTAAAGTCATTTACAGCTGTTGTGTTGAAATGATTATTGCTAGCAGATGCTAAACAATATCTTCCATTTTTGACCTAAACTAGTAGCTTTTAATTTTACCATAATTTACTTAACTTGTACTTTCTTTCTTTCTTTCTTTCTTTCTTTCTTTCTTTCTCCAGAAATAACCCTGGTTGGAACAATTTATAACCATAATGGTAGAAAAAGCCTCTTAAAATCAAGTCTCTCTCTCTCTCGCGATGGATGTCAAAAGGAAGTTTTTCAGAAGGGGGGCATTTTTCAGTGACGGAGGATGGATATGGATCTAAGTGGCCCCTCCGAGGTCAGAAACACTGGATGTCACACAAACAGGAAAATACAACACGTCCAGAAACATTTGTACCCTAACAAGTAAACCATGACGCAACTTTCTCAACAGTGGCTTATATTCATTTCCTTGACGATAAACACAGTTCCAGTCATGTATGAATGCAGTCATAAGATGAACTGAAGTCACTCTGTGTCTCATAATGAGTGTTTAATAGGTCATGGAGTGTGTTAGTACAACATTAGATGTTCATAAACTGTTACACAGCTGTAGATGATGTCAGATGTCACTTGAGTTATGGAGTAATTTTACTTGTAAAACAGCCACAGAAATAATCTACTCTTCCTTATTTATGTTATAGCTTTAGTTTCGCTCGGTATGTCCAGACCAAATGTCTCGGCTCAGCTGGAATTCTGGAATTCTAGAGTTTACTGGCCGCATTAGCGTTCCCGGGACCCTGTCAAATCAGCCCCGGCTGGTTGTAGTGAAACAGAGCTACATCTGTGCCAGTAGATTTAGGAAATTCTGATGTCCACCAGAACATGACTGTTGCATAATCCTACATACAAAAAAAACACATTTTAACAGCTCTGAACATGCGTGCCTGTCACAGCCCTTAGTTAGTTCAACATTGTTTTCCTGTGATATAAGATTTGTTAAAGAAACAGTTCATTGGCACCCTGACTCAGCTTATAGGTTGTAAGAACATTTCCGTAATGTTTCCATTAAAAAAAGTTACAGGAATGTTGAAAACATAAATTTTTGTAGACATTGTATTAGCATTATTGCCTGGTTTTAAGTATATTAGTCAAATTCTTTAATTCTGTAACGTTTTAAAAATATTCCATTGTTTAAGAAGTACGTTTTTTATGTTATATGGTATTTAAGCACAAGAACGTTCTACTAACGTTACAGCAAGAATGTTTAAATAACTTGCTTTTCAAGAGAACTTTTACAGAATGTTAGCCAACATTTTAAGAACGTTCCCTGAACCGAAAGCTCTTTATCAATGTTGGGCAGTGTGAGAAACAGCACGTTCTGTTACTTTATTTGTTTGGAAGAAAGCTGAGCATGAGAACACGCACGTGTTCTGTCTTCTGTCTTCTGTAATTATCCTACATTTCTGTTATCTTAGCGCTCCTCATTTCAGACATCATTATCCGCCTCATTATGAGATTGTTATTGTGACACATCTATTCCTGACCTCTCCGAGGTCGCCTGATAGGTCGTTGCCACAACAACCAAAGAAGAGAGTAAATGGGAGCCTCTGACGTTTCTGAATTTCCTGTTATATGAAGCTTATCTGGTTTCACGCTCTGGGTTAAAGTGTCTCCTCAGAACTGGTAAACCCCAAATTTTAGTGGCAGCTCTTACCGAAAAGACATGAATTTCACATGCAAAAACATGTGATGGGAAATGTGTGGTTTTGGAAAGCTTGCATTTAAATTATTGATGAATTCCATTGTATTCCCATCAATGCATTCCCAGTCATGGAGTGACATGTTTTTCACGTTTGATCATATGAAGTTTGTGTCTCTTCTGTAAGTTAAAACCCAGAGACCAACAACTTCTGCTTAAACACAAAATATTCACCCTATAAAAGACAGACAGATAGACCGTCTCAGTGTTGGGCACCTGGTTTATTCACACCATGCCATCAAACGGTGTTTAATCAGATATAAATACTACACAATAAACACTACCGTAGCACATCTGCTTCTCATTGTGCAGGTCGGTAAAAGTGTGCGTGTGTGTGTTTTCTCTTGGATGTGTGTAGTCACAAATTCTCCTCTACTTTGAGGTCCACACAGAGCAGTAACAGAACTCACACACACACATATAACACACACAGGGGCATTTACCAACAGGAAGAGAACACGCTCTCTTTTTTCTCTCTTCCTTCTATATCCTTCTGGACCCTCCTTTTCCCAGTGGAACCAATGTGAATGTAAAAAACGTGTAACAAATGCTACATCTGGTTGGCTGTTTACTCCCTGATAAACTTACAGTGAAAGGGCTCGACTTCCAAAATGGAAAAGTCTGCTGGGGGCTAAGCAAGAGTAACCAGGATTGATCATTTGGTTTTCCAGCAGGGAACGTGTGCCGGTGTTCACGACACAGTGAAGCTCTGAAACGCTGCACTGAAGGCTGAAGCGCGTGTAAATGACACAAGCACAGCTGTGGTGAGTTTAAACTTTTATTTCTGCATTTTCTCATGTTTCACGTTACGGCTCCTACATTTTTCTTGCAAGATGATTATTCTAAAAGTGCTTGAGAGCGAAATCTTATGCGTATGTGGAAAGTATGTGGAGAGGCATAAGTTCAGAGAGGCATTATCCAGGTGTTTGTATTAGCCTTATGTCAGGAAATTAAACTTCTGTTCATCTATATTTATTTTCAGAACTGTAAGTTTTAGAACAAAGTTTAAGAACAAAATGATGGCAGCATATTTACCAGATAAAGTGTCAAGTGTTTGTTTTGTAGTAGAGAAATTACAATTTGGACCAAGAAGTTGGATGAAATTATTAAGTTATATTTTATAATTTAAAAGTCTAATTACTGTCCATCTTATTTTCCGTACTGTACAGTTCATGAATTTTAATACTGTTGCAGACAGAACGATGACGCCAAAAGTATTTTTACAGACAACAAAAGTATGCATATCATCAGATGGTTTTTTTCTCCAGAAATATTTTAAATGTGAAACTCATATCAGCTCATCTGAAAGTTTTAGATAAAACAGAAGAAAGGAAAACAAGAGACATAACCAAGAAAAACAGTCTCAGATAAGAACGAGCGTCTCCAATGACAGAATTGATGTTTTCAGAATTGGTCAGTAAGGCGTAATATTGCGATTACAAGCACAAGCTGCATATTTAGAATATGTCAGAGATTATTTCTCACAGCTGTGAAAGTCCTTCACGATTTAAAGTGTGTAATTCTGCAGTTAATCTTCATAAATAAATTACCACGACAGCGATGAGTGGAGATCTATATATTAAAATTACGATTATTACATTTATATATTTGACAGACACTTTTATCCAAACCAATAAGCGTGTGTGTATGTGTGTTCCTTGGGATTCGAACCCACCACCTTTGCGCTGCTACCGCAATGCTACAGGAACCATTGTTTTAGCCAAAGCATTAATTACGTTGACCAGAAGATTTGCTGTTATGTTGCTTCACAGTGTGAAGTAGATGTAGAACTGTGTGGTGTATTGGTTACGTTGTGTCATGTTGCTTATAGCATCTGAGCTCATTGGAGAAATATGAACAGAATATCTGGCCATCAGATTTGAGTTACTATTGTGGAACAGGACAGAGACCCCCCCCCCCAATGATGTTCCAGCCAATGACGTGTCTTCGTGAACCCCACGCCTATGCTAACAGTAACCAGATGTATTGTGGGGTGCAGCCCACTGAGAGCTGTAAAACACATCTGTGCTGGACCCCGACTCACCAGAGCAACGGTCTCACACACACGTATCTTCACACACTGCCATTCTCATGTTTCTCTCTCACACACACAGAATCTGTTTCTCACACTGACACAAGAGGATGCTGCAACTGCAGTCCCTGCGGACCATCCGCAGTCAGTATCCCAGCTAACAGGAAACGTTCTAAGAACATTGACTAACGTTCTCTGAAAAATCTCAGCTGTCACAAAAGTTCCTGAAGTAAGGTCGGCTGAAATGTTTTATGTTGGACGTCATACATCAAAAACATTATTCTTAGGTTGTTCATGCAACGTTCTTAATGCAGTTCTTATTTCCAAGCAACAGTGTTAACACAACATAAAAAAAAACTTTTGAAATGTTCTTAGATTTTTTTATGTTTTTGTTGCATAATGGAAACATACAGAAACGCTCTTACAGCTTAGCGCTGTTCGCTGGATGCGGTGGTACGTTTAACAAACAGGATAATCGCTCTGTCTGCAAGCGTGAGACGAGGCTTTAAATAGTGTGGAGTTTGGATGGTTTGTGTCTCTGTGGAGGACGTGAGCGATGCAGACACACTGAATCTCAGACAGTCACGCTAACTTGTGTTTCAGGTCACCGGAGACACACGAACAGTGCGGATCATTTCGCTCAGTTCATTTATTTATTTCTTTACTTTGGCAAACTGTGAAACTTTTTTATGATTTTGCTGCTTTTGGGCTGTCGTTCAGAACTTTCACAACCTCATGTTTTCCTGATTCTGTGGGGGGATGTCAAGTTTTAGTGAAGGTTTAAGATAAAATGAATAAGATGGATGATTTTATGAGGCTACAATAACATTTCATCACCAAAACTTTGCTGCTTTACATTTTTAAGTTTTGTGAACTTGGCTGTACAAATCATTTCAACTTAATAACCTTGCTGGTGTAACATGATTAGTTTAAAATTAGTTTTTTAAAGTTTTTTTTAAGTATTTTTAAAAAACACCACTGAAGATTAAAAATCATTTCTTATGCAGCCAAGTTGATTTAGTGCAAGAACATTTTATATCTCTGTTTGACAGTCTCACTTTTTAACGTGTCTCTCTTTGTTTTGTCTGTTCCAGAACTTTAGAACTTCTGAAAGGTTCTTCAGCATCACCGCCATGGAAACCGACTCCGCCCACAACTTGACCACAGCCAATTTGTCATCACCGCATCACAATATCACAAGCTCGTCATGTGACTACATGTCCCTCTCGACTTCCCAGTACCAGAAGAAAGTGATCCCTACGCTGTACAGCCTCATCTTCCTACTGGGTTTCCTTGGCAACATGCTGGTGGTGTGTGTACTGTATCACAGCTCGGGTCGCAGGACGGTTGCTAACACGTATCTGGTGAACCTAGCGATGTCGGACTTGCTGTTCCTGAGCTCTTTGCCATTCTGGGCTGTGTATTACTCTCTGGATTACAACTGGGTATTTGGGAGGGTTATGTGTAAACTGTGTGGTGGTCTGCTGACCATAAACGTGTATGCTAGCATATTCTTCATCACTTGTATGAGTGTGGATCGCTATCACGCCATCGTCTACCCTCTGCACTCCCAGAGCAGCAGAAGTGTCAGTCGGGCTCGATGGGTGAGCGCCGTCATTTGGGTCATCGCAGCTCTGACCACGTTGCCCACGGTTGTGTTTCGTGACATACACACTTTCCCCGATAACAACATCACAGCTTGTGTCTTTTACTACCCCAGCTCTCTCTGGCACACCGGGTTGACTCTGGCAAAGAACATCCTCGGATTCTTCCTGCCGTTTGTCGTCATTGCAACCTGCTACAGCCGAATCGCCGTGCACCTGCTGGCCACTCCGAACCAACTGGAGCAAGACTCTGCGCGATTGGTCCACGTCTTGCGTATGGTGGTCGCTGTGGTGTTGGCATTTTTCTTCTGCTGGTTCCCGTTCCATGTGCTGGCATTCCTCGGTGCACTGGGAGAGCTGGGAGTGGACTGGGAATGTGGGATGCTCAAAACGCTTAATAAACTACTGCCATTCTTCCTCTGTCTTGGCTTTTCCAACTCCGCCATCAATCCGTTCCTCTACTGTTTCGTTGGAAATCATTTCAGAGAGAAGCTGTGGCTAATCTGTGGGGAGAGATTGACACAGAAAAGAGATTCTATTAGCACAAGACTGTCTTCTTTCTCCAGGAAACTGAGTGACCTCAAAGAAACTGTGCCTATGGAGATTATGGAGCAGTAGTTTCTGAAGAAGGAAATATTCTGGAGCTGTGGAGATTTTGGAGCTGTAGAGTTTCTGGAGCTGTGGAAATTCTGGAGCATTCTAGTGATGGAGACCCTAAAACTATAACTTGCATATCTTGACTGCAAACAGAAACAATGTCAATGTTCTTCGTTGCCCTGAGTGATGTTCTGTCCTTCAGCAGATGCGTCAGATAGATTTCTGTTGTTATGATATCAGTGGATCTGCTGGGTTTAGTGATGCTGTTTTGCTATTTCTGTCACTTGTTACATATTACAGTATTTACAGTGTGTTATTGTTACCCAGCTAACAATGTTCTCATGGCTAACGTTCTCTTAAAGTTCTGTCAAAGTTATCAAGAACTGTTCTTGCAGTAACATTAAAAGAATGCTTTTTTAAATTATATATCATATATAGCAAAAATGTTATTCTTAACTTGTTAGTGGAACATTTTAAAAACGTTACAGAATTTTACTAAATTAAATACTGTTAAATACAACATCTAATAATATGGGCATTTTGAACGTTCATAGAACATTCATGATAACGTTTAAATGTTTGTGTTACCTAAGGGAAATATTAAGGGAACGTTCTTACAACCTAAAATTGTTAGCAGTTAGCAGCAGCATCAGTGGATAACATCTGGTTATGTAAATATGTACAGTTTGCAATGATGTAGCCGTATGTTGGAAACCACAACTGATCAGATTCTCAAGCGTGAGGAACTGTGAAACTTCAACACCTCTGTGTCAGTGTTTATAATGACGTCAGTATGTGAACAGGAATGTCAGAATCATTTTTACTGATGTCTGCAGTCAGATCTGAGCACAGAGATGTAACTAAAATGAGAAGTGATATAAAAATTTAAGACTGTAAATGCATTGTAATTATAATGGAGTCTTATCAATAAACTGTTCACATGTACACAGGCTGTTGTATTCTGTGATTTAAACCTGAAAAAGTTCAGAAAAATATTTATGATAAAGGCCTTTTGCAGGATTTTGATAGAATGAAAACATGGAGCCGTCTCTGATTGGTCAGTGTTTACTCAGGACACGCTTCACTTCAGTTCAAGCTGTCAACTTTTAACACTGTAAAAACAGGTAAAACAGCAAAACTTTATACGGAACATTTCTTCATGTTAACACAGTACATTGTGACGCATTTTACACGTTTGCTAAAGTGTTTTTAGCGCAAAAAATGTTTATTTGTATTTAAACTATTATCTCAAGTAAAAAAATGTGATCAACCAGGTGTTTGTGTGTAAATGAATCTAGAAAAACCTGCTTGCAGTCTTAGGTTAAAGCGTAACTTGTTTTTGACAGTTTTTTTCCACAGTAATGTAAAGCACATATTTCTCATGTTTACTGACTGATGTTTAATAACTGAAGGTCACTTTAGGCTAAACAACTGCTCACCTCTGAAATATTATAAATACTCCCACATACTAATTTGTGCCACAATTTCAAGGAAATTCCCTTCTGAAGTATTATTGATATTGCAAACAACAACTGTTGCATTATATGATGTTTGAAGATTTCATACTGGAAATCTTGCGCTCCTGTTTGGCACATTACAGAGTGTTAACTTGAAACTGCAGTGTAATTTTTCATAAGATAGTAACAGCCGTGTGAACGGGAGGCTGTTTTTAGCAGTGCTGGAATGTAAGAGGAGAGATGAAAATTGCTGATTGGCAAAACAGTAACCAGGGCGGTTGTTGCATAATAGTTAAGAATCTGGGTTGCTCATGGTTTCAGGTGCAGTTAGTTTAGGTGTTAGTTAGGTTACCAAACTGCTGATAACTGAGATAACCGTCCTGTTTTCTCATTTACGTGTCTTTAAACACATTCTTAAGTACATTTAAAAATGTTTGAACAAGCATGTTGTAAACATTACTAGCATATTCAAAACAAAGTTATTGGAAACCTCAGGGAATAGATTCCATAGAGCATCATGTGAGATAATCGTCTCTGTGGCCAAAGAAAACCAAAATATTCCTTATATTAAAATGTGTAGGTGGACTGAGGCATTGAAAATGTAAATGTGAATCTGTTTTTGCGATTCTCAAAGCTGTCACCAGCTGTGAGATCATGTGTGTGTTTGGGATCAGAAAAGTGTGTATTGATGACTGTTGAAAGGTACTTTAATTCCTGCATGTTTCTGGTCACATGACTGCATCACATCATTGCACAAACATGCTAACCAATGCATATGTTTCTCTCTCGCTCTCTCTCTCTGCAAACAGATGGATCGTGTACCTGAGGCAGTATGTTGTGTGTCTTCATGAGGGCAGTAGGTCATTGTTTCGAAAGGAAAACAGAACACTGTGTTCCTGAACTGTACACACACATTCAAACACAAATACAGTATCTTACATCAAGGAAACCCATTCAAAGGTGTGTAAATATGTGTTATAATGTTTGTGTGGGTGGGTGGGGGGGGGGTGAGGGGATATTTAAATATATTATTTTAATTGCAAAATTGCAACATAAATGTAACATATAAAGTTTGTAAAAATTCAATTCAATGTAAAAATGCAGTTTTCTGTTAATGTTGGAGTGTGGGTTACTGCTAAATGTTTATAACTAGCTGTGTGTAAAATGTGTGTGTGTGTGTGTGTGTGTGTGTGTGTGTGGCAATAAAATATGTGTAAAATATGTGGGCAATGTGTGTGTGTGTGTGTGTGTGTGGAAGGGGTTGCACTGAAGGTGTGTGTGTGTGTTTATAAATATGTTGCAGGTGCCGTCAGGTGAGTCTGCGAGACACTAACAGATTGAGCTGCACAGATTCACATACAGGTAGGAACCTCTACTGATTCATTCAAGCTAATCTATAACATACACACACACACCAGCACCATATCAGAAAATCCCAGTTGTGTTCACATGTAAAGTGTTTGTGTGTTGGGATTGTTTGGACTGAATGGGTTTGGGTAAGCAGGGGGTTTTCCTGTCACTGTGATCAGTGACAATTCAACCAAACAAGCAGTGAAGATGATCTCACTATTCTAGGAAGTAAACGTACATCCGGCCATTATGTTAGAGTCTTACAGATATGTAGAGCTGTGCTGTTTGATCCTAGAATGTTTTATGAGGAGGTCAAACAGTGGCAACGTGTGTGTGTGTGTGTGTGTGTGGCTTTAGTTGTGCTTACATTGTCCCCTCAGAAGTAGTTTCCCAGTTCATGGGAAACATTTTCAGAACATTGGTGAATGATCTCTAAACATGTAGTTACCAAAAGTTATCAAAAACAGTGCTGTAACTTTGGAATAGCTATTGTTAATGTTATGTATAATATATAACAAAATTTTATTTATTTAAGTTGTTAGCAGAACAGCTTTACTTGTAAAGACTTTATTTGTGTCAGTGTGAGTATTAGGAGTGAAATACAGTCAATGTTTTTGTTGTATGACCAAGAATTCCTCAACTATATCTTCAAATGTCACATCCAAGAAATGACTGTTAGCAAAGATGTAGAACTGTTGCTCTCATCCTCAACCGCTACATTCTGTATGACCTGTTGAACCTCTTCCTCTCACTCTTCCTCTCGCTTTGTTTTAAAGCTTTCAGATTTATTTTGGTTATGTGCAGCTTCAGAAACACTCAACATACATGTCAAGTGCAGTTTCAAACAATAAAGCAGAACAATGCAGAAACATTTTCCTGTGTGACAGCACTTGAGTTTCTGTTTCCAGATGAGATGTTAGATAACACACACACTCACTCACACACATACAGTGAAAAAATGTGGCCGTGCTGCATTTTTGTTATACTTTGTGGAAAGCATTTGTGGGGTTTTAAGAATCCTGTCTGTGACAAACTCAACCTGTTCTGAGAAGCTTTTACACCTCGTGGGCTTTACCATGTTACACATCTACACATTTGTACAGTTATGTAGGGAGCTGCAAAATGTGTAACTTATATTTGATGTATTTTTATACAAACTGATGTATTTTTATTTTTAGACCCTGACTGAGGATCAAGCATTCATCATGACCAGTGGTACAAACTCTCTCTCTCTCTCTCTCACACACACACTCATATAAGTGATTATTATAGTAAGCGAATTAAAATCTGTTTACTCCACACCTGCCCCTAAACCTAATCCTGACAGGAAGTGTTCTTATCTTTATGTTGTTATACGCATTTGAAGTCATCATACACACTTGTAAACCGTCATACAGATGGTCATACAGATAGATGCATTCTGACAGAGTTTTCTGTGATTGTAGGGGTTGACAGGAAGGCTGTGTTGCAGGCAACCAAAGTTCGAAAATGTCTGAAAAAAGACGGAAGCTGGATTCAAAGATCTCAAGTGGACCAGGACCCACAATTAGCCGAGCAACAAACACGGTATCTATGCACACTTATACTGTACTGTCATCTGCTGGCTTAGAGAGGAAGTTTAAACCAAAGATCTTTCCCAGAAAGTCAGTGTGAACTTTCAATGTCAGTGTATCTTTTTTGCGTTCTCTCTCTAACAGTAGGTCACTTGTTCCAGTGATTTTGCCATCGTCTGAGAGCGGTACAGTCTCTCCTCACACGATGCCATCCAATGAGAGCCCTTCCTCCACTAGCCCTGCCTCCACAGTTCTGGCCTCATCTCCACCTCGTAGACGCTCATATATCCAATCGGCTCTAAGCAAGTTTGAGTAAGAGCTGTTTATCTTTTCCTGTGTCTAACTTTATTCCTTGTTCCCACCTAACAAGTTTGGGCTGTAAGAATGTTTCTGTAACGTTTCCGTTATGTTACAAAAAATACAATATGGAACATTAAAAATATCTAAATGTTTACCTAAACAAATTTAGCCTATATTAATGCTTAGCTAGGTTTTTACTTTCAGGTGGTATGTTTAAATATAAAGTCGGTTTCCCCTCAGGTCTCTGAGCTCAACAGAAAGCCCACCTGTGAGAAATCACACCTACCTTGCCAAAAGGTTTGCTTTCTCTTCTTCTCTTTCTCTTTCTTCTCTGATGTAAAAAACATACTTGAAAATTAAATTGGGATTGTTTAGATTCTTCAGTAATTCTGTGTAAGCAACACAGACACTTTCCTAAACTGACATTCAATATTTCATAAGGTGTAGAAGGACTAATATAATTGATGGTCTTCATAATAATTTCTGCAGGTATTCCAGTTCACATCCTTTTAATAAGGATTCTGCAGTAGAGACACCTGCAGGAACATCTGTAGAAGAACCAATGAAGACACCTATAATCACACCTGTAGAGAAAGCAGTGGGGATACCTGCAGGAACATCTGTAGAAGAACCAGTGAAGACACCTATAATCACACCTGTAGAGAAAGCAGTGAAGACACCTGCAGGAACATCTGTAGAACCAGTGAAGACACCTATAATCACACCTGTA
>JBAJNP010005344.1:18563-29471 GCA_036877545.1 Yasuhikotakia modesta
ACCTATAATCACACCTGTAGAGAAAGCAGTGGAGACACCTGCAGGAACATCTGTAGAAGAACCAGTGAAGACACCTATAATCACACCTGTAGAGAAAGCAGTGAAGACACCTGCAGGGACATCTGTAGAACCAGTGAAGACACCTATAATCACACCTGTAGAGAAAGCAGTGAAGACACCTGCAGGAACATCTGTAGAAGAACCAGTGAAGACACCTATAATCACACCTGTAGAGAAAGCAGTTAAAACACTTGCAGGAACATCTGTAGAAGAACCAGTGAAGACACCTATAATCACACCTGTAGAGAAAGCAGTGGAGACACCTGCAGGAACATCTGTAGAAGAACCAGTGAAGTCATCTGATGTTACACCTGTAGAGAAAGCAGTGGAGACACCTGCAGGAACATCTGTAGAGGAATTGGTGAACACACCTATAGTCACACATGTAGGGGAACCAGTGAGGACATCTGAAGTCACACCTGTAATAAAGGAAGTGGAGACACTTATAGTAAAACCTGCAGAGGAACCAGTGAAGACATTTGATGTCAAACCTGTAAATAAAGCAGCAGAGATACCTGCAGACACACCTGTAAAGAAACCAGTGAATACACCTGCAGACACTCCTGTAGAAGAAGCAGTGGATACATCTATAGTCACATCTGTGCATGAGGCAATGAAGACACCTTCAGACACAGCTTCGGCGACAAAACAACCATCTGGTGAAGCACAGGAAGAAAGAACATTTGAACCCAGGCAAACAGAAAACCAACCTACAGAAGCCACAAGTAAACATGAAGAATTATCACTAGAATCTGTATTAGCTCCAAGTACACAGCAGTCTGGAACATCTGTGAGAGTTCTAGATCCAGCCACTGGGGAACCAAAGCCAGCAGAAGAACCCAGAGCGGGAATCACAGGAGAAAACTACAGACTGAACAACGAAGCTGGACTGAAGTAAGTTCTCATCTTTACACGTGAACTCCAAAAGTTACATAAGATGGGACTGAGTTCTTTACCTGCAAATCTTAATAAAAAGCATTTAATTGATGGAGTTAATTTATTAACCAAATTTATTTCATTTATAAGGTTTAAATTATGAGGCCATGTTTCGAATCTGTCTAGTTACATTACAAACCCTGAGTGTCCACAGTCTCTCTTTCTCTCTCTCTCTGCAGTAAGAACAGGAACCTTATGTGTTCCTTCTGCAAGCAGCCAATTACTGGGAATGTGAAAATTACCATCAACATTCCTGCCATTTGCTGCCATCTGGAATGTTTCAAGGTTTCAATTTTGTTTCCATGTCTTCTTAGATGGCTTGTTTATCCCTGTATGTGCTGCAGTGTAATCTGTGTGTGTTTGTGTTTTACAGTGCCACGACTGCCAAAAGCCACTTGGTGATCTCATGTCATCGATGTACCATCATAAAGGAAACGTTCTGTGTGAAAAATGCTTCGATGAAAAGTTCTTCAATTGAGACGATCACTTTTAAGTTGTTTTAATCAGTTCAACAGTTTTTCCCTGATTCACAACACAAGTTTATATTCCCAGGAAATGTCAGTTTGCCTTCATTTAACTTCAATATACAAAATAAATTATGTACATGCAAGATTTTGTTTTGAACAGAGAAGCAAAAGTTACAGGTTGCAGGTTTAATTTCTTTTTTAAATGTGAACTGTGTGAAATGAACTGTGACACTATGCAACCATCAGTGCAGAAAATTAATGTTTATTGCATGAGTTTCACTGAAGCCAACACACATTTATGTACTCCATTTTGTTTACATTTTTGTCAATTTTGTTTATGTAACTTTCATTTTGTTAAAATTCTTCAGAATGTGTTTTAATCATTAAACTTTTTTCATTGGATTAACATCAGATATTTTTAGTGTTATAATGAACCAGAACAATAAAACTATGATTAGTTTTTGACAGCACCATCACTGACTGGGTTCAGTTTATTGACACAAACAGCTAGTTAAGGTCCTGTAACAAACAACAAACACATAAAATCACACAATATGGTTTGACTGTCTCAGAAATACTGAACCCAAACGGACACACAGACAGCTGCATAATTCTCACCAGCGTCTCTGTGTGTCTCAGAATATATACCCACATCTCGTCTCTCTATGTCTGAAGAAACCATCACACTCAAAGTCTCTCTCACCTCTCATTCATCTTTTAATCACTTTAAAGAAAGTGAGAGAGAGAATACAAGCTAAATTCCTGGTAATGCTGCAAGCCATTAATATGATCATGAAGCTAAATGAATACAATCATTAAAACGTGGCCGAAAAACAGCAAAGCGCTCTTATTAACCGTTCACACAGAACCCGTCCTGGTGACCAAGTGTCTTTGACTGCTGTGTAAAATTAATGCGCCCTCATAATATGGGGGCGGAGCCAGAGACATTAACCACTCCCCTAAGTGAGATTTCAAACACAGACTTTACAATTTACAATTTACAAAGATACAATTTAGTTCTATTTAATTTCACCGCATATAAAACAACCTCATGACAGGCTGTCGAACTGGTGGCTAATTTGTATGAATTTGTACCTAAAATAAACGTGTAATTTCAGTTGTACGTTTATAAATGCTCTGCTTTCTCCCCAGTTAGGTTTAGGAACATTGGTGCATTTTACATCAAATTCATACAAAATTTCCTCAGTAAATTTTKCACAAATTCATACAAAATTTCCTCAGTAAATTTTTCCTCAGGTGGGATCCGGTTCATGTAAACGCAAGAGCGAGTTCTGTGTAAACGGCTGTGAAGAGCATCTGTACATGTGTGAAGAAAAGGACAGACATTAAAAATAGATGCTAGATTCCGCTCCTCCAGAGATCTACAGTACAGCAGTACAGTACAGGGTTTTAAGTGCGGCGCTGAGGCTAAATAAGTTACTGTTGATGGATGTTGTGTAGTTTGCAGGTGTTGTGAAACCAGTTGTGCTGTAGGGTGAGACTGCAGGGGCATCATGGAGTTTTTGTGTTTCCTCACTGGATGAAGTCGCTTCAAAAGGCACCAGGAAAGAGGACCTAGCAACGCTCTACCTAGCAACGCATCCCCTTCCTTCCAAGGAACCTTAGAACAGCGTAGTTGTAGGTGGTGGCGACAACATAGAGGAACTGAAAATGAGAAAAAAATGCAACAGATTAATGAACCAGAACGTGTCATTTATGTTCTCTGCAGCTGTTGCGATTGCTTGTTTTTAAGTTACGTTTACGCATTTCCCAGCTAACAGTTTTAGGTTGTAAGAACGTTTTCCTAATGTTTCCATAAGGTAACAAAAAAATGAAAACATTTAATCTGAATGCTTTTGAAGCGTTCCCAAAGAAATATGAATTTTTTTAAATGTTTCACTAACTACCTAGAACGTTTTTTATATATATGACATATAAGGCTAAGCATCATGCAGACATGCAGACGTTACTGTAAGAAATGTTTGAGAAGATTTCCTGTTAGCCTGGTTGGCAGATGCTAAAGTATATAGAAGGTTTATAATTTATCAATACATGTGTTCTGCTCTACCAGTTGTTACAGCAACACTAACACTGATTTATATATATATATATATTTGATACTCACTTTACCATAAACGTAAGACGTGTGATGTGCATAACAACAGTTTTATTGCATTAAACTATTGTTTATTTAGAACATGTTTAGTGTCTGTAGTAAATATACAGTAGATTGTTACTGCTGAGGGTTCCTGGAGTAAACTGACACATTTATTATATTTAATGTATATATAAATGTATAATAGTATAATATAATATAGTGTTTTTTCAATACAACAGCCATGTAAGTTGGTCAGCGTCATTTTTCATTATAATTTATTGCTTTTACTAGTTTACTAGTAGTTATTGCTTTTACTAGCACGATCCCATGGTCTGTTACATTTCTCTACGCTGACCAGGCTAGACCAATCAGAGTAGTTTGCAATTACTTAAGGTGTTTTTAATACTTTAGGTGGATTTTTATTTGGTTAATTTGGTTAGTAGGTTAGAGGTCACAGGTGAGCAGTAAACTATCACTAACCAGCGCGAGAAGAGTGATTCCTGCTCCAACAAATGCACAGATGTAAAGGTCATAAGTCACATAGAACTGAAATGATAAACAGAGAAGAAATTTTAGGTTGTAAAAACATTTATCTAATGTTTCCATTAAGAAACAAACAAACACTAAAATGTTCTTTTGAATGTTCTACCAACTTAAGAATAAAGTTTGGCTTGGAGAGAACTTTTAGACAACGTTCTGAGAATGTTCTCTGTTAGCCGTGTATATGTATATATATGTGTGTGTGTGTCTAACCTCTGGTGTTTTGCAGATCTTAGCTAGTGTGTTTCCACAATTCTGTCCCGGGACGGCATTCCAAGGAAGGAACCCTACACATCACAAGACCACAACATCACAACACACACACTCACAAAACACACACATTAGGTACATATTGAGGTGCGGACACAGACGTACCAAACTGTCGTGCATCCATGCAGACCCCTGCATGCTGGTTGAAGAGGGTGGTCTCAGATAGAATGTTGACTTTATGACAGGAACTGGCCATGTTAATGAAGAAATACACCGGAATGGCCGTGAAGACAAAGACAGCCAACCAGATCACAGCAAGCACATACGTCACGATTACAAACTAGAACGAAAAAAAATCAACCAATCAGATCGTACAGTATGGATGTTATGCTAAAATCATCATCAAACACTTTAAAGGTAGGGGAGGATATTTTGGAGAGATTATAGCTCTCTTTTCTTAAGCAATGCCTCATCCAATAGTATGTTTGCAAAAACAAGCTGACAGGGAAGAATGATATCCTATTATTGCCTTCGAATCGCATACAATGATTAGACGATATTTGATGGTCCTGCACCTTTATATAAATATACATATTATATATTAATTTGACTATATAAATACCACTTTACTTCGTGAATGCTAGCATGATGTGAAGAGCCGTTTAACTAGCATAACAAAAAATGTTTCTAGACAAAAATTGAGAGAAACTCCAAACAGACTCACAGTCAGACTGAGACAGCGGCCGAAGCTTGTGCTCCTGAACTCTCCAAACGTCTGTTTCACTGCGCTGGTGGTGTAAAAACCCTCCGCCAACAGCAGTAATCCATACAGGAAGAAGAAGGAGGCCAGACCGTAGATCACATACTGGAAATATTTGATACTGAAACACACAATAATGAACAATGACACATATTTAAATTAAGTAATAGATGCACAGGAACATTTAAAGGGATTAGCCCACCCATCTTTTAAAACTATTCCAAAGTTTAAAACTATTCCAGTAGTTCCAAAACTTTTTCTTGTGAGAAACGTCAAGGAAAGTATTTTAGAGGAATCAAGCGTTAACCAAAGATGCACCCATTGCAAAAACCACTGAAACATTTCTCAGAGTATTTTCTAGATAAATCTAGTCGATAAAGTCTAATAATCTAGATAAAGTCACAAGGTTTGGTGAGAAAGATGTGGGTGAGAAAGTTTTTCATTTTGGAGTGAACTACCACTTGCAGTCTAACTGTTTTATGTGTGTTAAAAATGAACACAAATAGTTACCAAGCGCATACATGACCGATGACAGTGTCAGATCAATCTCAACCTGACTCACAAATAATATGTTTATAATAACTGTTTACGAATATTGATTATTGATTGTTTTCTCTCTGAGTTCAACATGCATGATGACAAATACGTAAAGCAACCTGCGACTGGGTTTCAAACTGCTAGAGAGGCAAGATCATACATAGATAAAACATAACCGCTCACAAGTCAGCCAGCACTGTGAAATCCTGCACGTCTCTGGTGAAGTACAGCTCTATGAACGTGTGCGTGTGGGTGAGCGCCTCGTGTCCACCGCCACAGAAAAGCGCCACCCCGGCGTAGAAGAGCAGCGTGGCCGCCAGGCTGGCGTAGGGAACCGCGCCCAGGCAGCGGATGCAGCAGTCATAGCAACCTGTAGGTGAGTAATATATGAACACACACACTGCGCATAATGCACACACAACACACACACACATGTATGCACAGCACGCACACTCCTCTCTGTCCGACAGCCCTCAGTACAGTCACATATACACGCACGGTTAAAATCGTACGTGCAAAAACATTCATACAATGKTGTCTATGACAAATAATCACAAATGCATCACAAATGCATCACAAATGCATCACAAATGCATCACGAATGCATCACAAATGCATCACAACGCAGGTCATTACAAACAAACAACACTGAATAAATAGTGTARCAGCCCCGGGTCGCCACAATGTACACGTGCACGCATACAAAACGTCAAGCAAAACATATATGAAGTTGTGTTATAAGCACCGAAACAGTTATCAGACAAAACAACTGCCTCGATAAAAGACGAGGAACTTTGGGTTGTAAAAATAAAGCAACTTAAAAAAAAAAATAAGCCAAACAAACTGAAACTAGAAGCTCCGAGAGGCTCCGAGAGGCTCAGCCACAGAGATCCCGGCGTGTCCCGGGTGTGAGTGATGGGCAGCGGGTGGAGAGCAGATGAAGAGAAGCGTGTAGGAGGCTGGTCGCAGGTCACCTAGCGCTTTACACAACCACGGCTGCTTCACGGGAAACATCGGCGGCACCGGCTCGAACCCACGACAAGAGAGCTGTGCGCTGGTCCGCTCGCTGCTGAGCTCCTCGGGTCTCTAAGTTCAGGGAGGTAATTTCTCTCTCTTTCTTCAGATGAACTTTTACTCTTCACCTCAAGGAGGAAAAAACGCATCGCTCAAGCTGCTCTCCTCTCCTCTTTTTTCTCTGGAGCGCGCCCGTGTCAGGGCGAGAGGTTTGCGTGTTGGTGGCCAAAAAAGAGTCGCTTGTGTGAGTTATAAAGGCTTTTGTTTTAACAACAAACACAATCTTTGTGAACAGACACACACACAGACACACACACACACACACACACACACACACACCGCTGTAGTGCGTCATTGCGTTTTCTCCTATAGAGGCACAGACAGACACACGCTGACACCAGTGAGATACGCAGTGGGTTTGTAAGGGGTCGCCAGAGGTCCTCTGTCTCAAACATCGTCTTAAGGGCCTGATGATACACAGTATATATATATGTAGCTCAACTGGTAGAGCAAAAGTTGTGGGTTTGATCCCAGGGAACACATGCACTGTTTGGAACGTATGCCTTGAATTCTCTGTAAGTCGCTTTGGATAAAAGTGTTTACCAATTGTGAAACCTTATTCTTGGGTTGTCAGCGAAACGTTTTAAAAACATTGCATATTTTTAATGTTTAAAGAGGGATGTTTTGAACATTCTTAACACATTAGAAAACACTTGTTATTTTCTTAAGAAAACACTTGTTGTGAGAGTCGCCACAACCTTTGTTTGAGGCTTAAAATGTTTAACGTTTTGGTTTAAATGCTTGTTTAGCAGATATAAACTCTGCAGATTCTCTGAGCTCATCTGCACACAGTTTCATATTCAATAGTTTCAATCACATCGTCTTTAAAGGCTGACATTTACAGCTTCTGCTTGTGTTTAATTCTTTAGATGAAAACTATTTTATTACTAAATTAATACAGCAGCTGATTCTCAACACTGAAGAAACAGCTATAAAAAAATCCATTCAGAGCAGAAAACAAACATTCAAACAACGTGTTCACAGATCCGACAGAAAACATGATTATACAGAAGATTAATAAGAACCTAAACTGTCTTTCCAACTGAGCTCTGCTGTATTCCACTCTGTGAAATATTATAATACTTGTAAATATATGAATACTTTATACAACTAAAGCAGAACGTCTGTAAACGGTTCGTCTGGTACTGGACTGTACCAGAGTGACACCCAGGAGCAGAACAGGAGGAAATAAAGGGGAGAATTATTTGACCTAAAGACCCGGTGTGACCCCTGTCTGGAGTCGCATGAGGTTACTGCTCCTCTCACCCGCACCTCTGAAATATCGCAGTAACTCTGAGAGCCAATCAAAAGCTGAACCAGCCCTGGAATCAATCGATCTATCAATCTGATTAAGACACAATTTATTCCATCTTTAAAGGAACAGCATCAAGTCATCAACCAATAAACGTAAGGTCGATATCATAAACGTAAGATCAATAAACGTAAGGTAAATAAACGTAAGGTCGATATCATAAACGTAAGATCAATAAACGTAAGGTCAATAAACGTAAGGTCGATATCATAAACGTAAGGTCAATAAACGTAAACTGATGTGTGAGGTAAAATTGCGTGATCAGGTAAACTTACCCATTGAGTTTGTGTATGTGAACCGCGCTCTGTCTCTCTGATGTGCCGTGGAGTTTAATCTCCTGCGATGCTTTTATGATTCTCACTCACTCTTTTGTCCCTGACAATAAACAACCCCCCCGCTCTCTCTCTTTAACACACACACACACACACAAACTTAAAGATGCAGCATCCTTGTTACACTGCCAAATAAAGTGTGTGTTTGAGTAAGTCAGTGAGTGTGTCTTTGTGCATTTTTGTGTGTGTCTGTGAAACAAACACTACAAATCTCAGTTTTTGTATGTGTCCAAATTCTCATGCGCAGACCCCAGTCAACTTTCACCTCTGACCCCCTCGTGTCTTTTTCTGAATTCTTTCATAAATATCCTTGTTTACACACACACACACATTTTGAAGCTGAGTGAGGGAGTCAGATTGGGACACATTCAACACAATACGACAGTTGTGTCTGAAATAGGAACACACACAAACAGACAATTCTCTCTTTCTGTAACAAACACTCTAAACACACAAATTCTCTCACTGTCTTACACACACAATTATAGTGACAAACACAATAGGTCTAGTGTGTGGTTTGAAATAAACATTTTGTGTTTTCCATAACAAAATATAAACACACACTGTTTTTACACACACACACACACACACACACACACACACACAATACTGTTTATACTAAGATAATAATATTAACTACACTAACTGCTACACCTAACCACTGGAAATCTGTCAAAGTCTTTACAAAAATTGAGATTTACTTCAAATGGTTTTAACATGTTTAACAATATTTTAGAGCAAGGGCATTTATATAAGGCTTTTTAAAAAATACTTCAGGTACATAGCCAAGCAAAGCCAAACTTGTCTCACGCTAATGCAGAAATGTGGTGGCTGTGACGGGTTGTAAAAGAGTTAAAGACAAACATTCAGAACCTTCACAATTTAAAGAAAACACAAGAATTTTAGGCAAACTCAATATTTACTGCAAATTTGAGGCAGAAATGTACAGAGTATAAAAGAACAGACTTCTGCAGGCCGTTGAAGCAACAGACCTGAGCAGATGTACACGGGTTTACCTCAGCCAGAAGAGACACGACAGAACCGTGGGACTTCGTCCGTCCGTTTGTCCTTCCTTCTCAAAGTCCAGATGAATTCAAACTGTTGTAAATACTGTAAATTCTTTATAAAGCTGTTGAACTTTCACACAAACACATTAACAGATAAACTTTCTGCTGGTTACCGAGGAAACTGTATCGCAAATTTGGCACAAAATTCATGCCAGAGATGGTTAGCGTGGGTAAGATGAACATACTAACCATCTGGCAAGATAGGACACCATTACTACACTATTGCATCCCCTGTGCAGCTCCAGTAAACATGTTTTAAAATGGCCTTCAGAGAAGCCTGTGTTCAGTACATATCACCACATTCATGTTTTATAGGAAAGAGTAACATCATAAATTCTCAGCAAAGCCTGTACGTTGTATCACGGCATGAGTGACGTCATATCACAGCATGAGTGACGTTATATTACTGTATGAGTGACGTCATATCACTGATAAATACCGAAAAGAACCTCAGTGTATTAAATCGTAACATTTCACGAAACCTATCAAACGAACTCAGATACAATACAGATTTAAAATGATCAGAAAGCATTTTCACAAAATGATAACATTTAGCAAGACACAAATTATCTAAGGATGTTTAACTTGAAAATTGTACACTATGAATTTACTCTCTCGTAAGGCTGCGCCCTACGTAGGGCACATTTGTTCAGAAAGTATGCGGCTGACAGACGCAACCTGCGGAGGGCACAGCATTCAGAATGAGCCACGGCCTTTGTGTTCATTAAACACTTATTTGATCTGTTTGTATCATCTACAACTAAATATATATATCGGTTATATTGAAAGTAAATCAGAAAATTCAACCATTCGGAGAGAGAAAAAAAGATGTGTTATAAAATCCATATTTTCCATAAATCCATAAATCCATATTTTGTGATTTGAAAGAAAGAAAAACGAGTTCAGGATTTAAAAGCAATCTGAGCTTCTTTGCTATGGAAATAATCTGATCTTAAAAACGATTAGAAATCATTTTTCCAACACATTCAAAAAAGCTGTCTGTACATTTACGTTAATACATATGTTATAACTGTACAATAGTCGTTAATATGTTTGTTATTTTATGTTACTATATATATTATAATAAGTGCTTGGTCTGTTCGTAATGGTGTTTTGAGCCTCTGGCGCCCCCTGCTGTTCATGATCTGCAGCTCCAGCCGCCTGCAGGATTTTTGAGTCTTGTAGCGCCGCCTACAGGCAGCTGCAGTATCGCAGCTCACTAACAAGTAGTCTGACTATTTATTGTCCTGATCCTCAGAGCAGCTTCTACTCAATGTGGATGTTGTATCTCTAGACACAAGTCAGACTAGAAGCGGTGTGACACCGTTTGTTGTGATTCACATTAAGTTTGCAGGTGTGTTGCACTCGTTGTTCATTCAAGTTCATACTGATGAATTGCACATATCAGTGCAGTAAATCTGAGGCGGTTGTGCTCATGTTGTGTATTGTTTTCACCTGCTGTTGTACTTTTTAACACAAGTGTAACGGTTTGCACCGGTGTGATCGGGTTTACAG
>JBAJNP010005345.1:2948-29470 GCA_036877545.1 Yasuhikotakia modesta
TCCATTTAGAGAAAATTATTTTTACAAATGCCTGTGCCTGAGCCTGCCTGTTATGGCCTTCAATCCCCTAGCCCCTAACTTTGCCCGTGCCAGGCTACGTAAATTACTTTTTATTTTATATAAAGGTGAAGTTGAACAGAATTGAAGAAATATACTCACAACAATAAATACATTGTGTCTTATTTGCTTTTCTTACATTCTGTCGCCTATATATACATATATACTGAACTCTATATATATATGTTTTTTGTCTTTTATTTTATCTTTTAATCTTTGTTTTCTATTATTTTTTAATTTATTTTAATTTGCTTTGCATGGACATCATGGTATGACGTAGGTTCAAACTCTTTACTGGCCCATATAAGTTATACAGGTATAAAGGACTAAACCATTAAGAAGAACCTCTTTGCAGGACCACACCATTTTTTAACCAATCACAATTCGCCACATTGCACTAGCTGTTCCCTCTCTTTTTCCCTTCTTTTATTTAAACTCTTTTGAGCCCTACAACCAGTAACCTCTGATGAAGCCGAAATAGGCGAAACGTCAGGCTCTTTTATTTCTTGTCTTTTATTTATTTTATAATCTTTTATTCCTTTTGGAGAGTTATTTTAGCTTCTTTGTTTAATAAAGATTTATTTTTTATTTTCTAACCTGAGATTCAGACCACAATGTCACCCACAGCTACAATAGATTTTAATATCAGTCTTAACCAACAATGTTCAAACCATGGAAAATGAACACCAAAACCAGACACAGTGAGTAAGTACACCGATTCCCTCTATTTGCAAACTCCAGCAAAGGGTGTGCACACTGAAGATTTGGATCCACTTCATTGTTGCTCACATACCCAGAAGAACTAACTGAACCAGAACCCTGTTGAAGGTAAAACCTGTGAAACAGAGACAACAAGGAGTTACTTCAAGGTACAATAGTGTAACTGCTTTTCCTTTAGTTTGATTAAAAACATTGTAATACCTAAAAAGGCCACTAGGTAGAGCTTAAAGCTAATCTCTTGTTGAGAATCTTAGGCCTTTAACATAGGTGGGTCACTTTTTTGGTTTGCTCAAGGTTCTAAACACGGAAGCTATTTTAATTTCTATAGAGGAATAATCTTAACTTTGAGAGGGAAATACTGTGGCTTTAATACTGTATTTTATTAATTGTTTTACAGTGTTTGGTTATCTTATTGTGTTTTTATTTTTTATTGTGTTTTTATATTTTATCTTTCATCTTAATTTTTTATTTTCTATTGTTCCAACCCAAAACCAACCCCCCCCCCCTCCCCCAACCCCCTATTCACAATTTTATTACTTACCTTGGTCTTATGTTTTGTTTCTTAGCAGAAAGTTTTTAACCATGTCTCTCCCCCTCCACAATCGCTACACGCCATTAATGGAGACAAAAGTTGCAGGTGAGCGAGGGATACCATTTTGCACAGAACAGGGTGTAGTACAAAACCCAAATACAGATAATTCATTGGATTTGATTTTAACCAAAAAATATTTTAAGCTACTCCAAGCCATCCACCATTCTGAAATTCTCACAAGATCAATGCAGGAAAATGCGTGTCCCCCTGGTATGCTTAGGCAGGTTAACAAACTCACCGCTTTTGTGAAACCTTCGTCCCCCAACTCAGAAACTTTTGAGAAAGTGAAACAGAATACAGCTCAGTGGATGAATAATAACATGACTATTCTCAGGGAACACTATGATGCAGTGATAGCAACAGGATTACAGAATTTAGATACATTTGATATTCGAGCCTTTGAGAAAGCTATTCTTTGGGGTAAAATTAGATACAAACGTAAGCTTACGGGGAGCTCAGCTGAGAC
This sequence comes from Yasuhikotakia modesta, assembly GCA_036877545.1. Classification (NCBI taxonomy): domain Eukaryota; kingdom Metazoa; phylum Chordata; class Actinopteri; order Cypriniformes; family Botiidae; genus Yasuhikotakia; species Yasuhikotakia modesta. The sequence goes on from JBAJNP010005345.1 coordinate 4,784, forward strand.
ATTAAAATCTATGATTCAGAATTCTATCGCAAGCATAGCGCCAACATCTTTGGATACCTCTCCATCACTTACTAAAATATCTAGATTATCTAGAAGAAAGTCATATGGGTCATCAAGGTCAGCTAAAACACACAGAACAGAAACGGTACAAATAAATGCCATTGATAATAATATTCAGCAATTGAATATTCCAGTACAGGGGGAGGTATCCACTCGTGCTGAGCCTAGGGTGGACCCTCCTGCGCCCTCCAAGACTAGGATAGTTTCAGTAGAGGTCCATCAAACTGCCTTTTCACAACCCTGCTTGGAAGATGCAGAGAAAGCTGAGCTTCCTGAAAATATGGTACAAAGAGAGACAAATGTCGAAAACAAAGGTCTAGTTTTAAATGGGAATGTATACAGAGGTGAATTACACATTGATACTAACCCGGTTGCTTCTTCCCCTGATGACAATACACAGGTTCCCAAGACGTTGACGGAGGGGGCCCCAGACTCGGGCGATAACAATCTGGAGGGAGAGGGACATATGATGATGGGTGACATAGTGAAGGAGATGCCTCCTAAAAATGATCCCCAATCTGAATCCCTCTCAAATACCTCTAATTTGAGTCCTCAAAGGAGTCCTCCTCCGTCTACCCGTCGGGAACCAACGAGGCACATAAGAACAAATCGGAAGATTTTTGATTGGGAAATTACTATTAATCAGAAAATAGTGATAATGGGTGACTCTAATTTAGCACGCATCCCTTCCTTCTCACATGCTCATGTACAAATAGATAGCTTTCCAGGGGCTACTTTTTATCATATTAATGGTGTACTTGAAAAAATTCAACCAAAACCCATAACTGAGGTAGTTATTTTATCAGTGGGCTTAAACAATTGCCTAGGAAAACAGGAAACAACAACTACATGTAAACAACTACAACAATTATTAAGAACATGCAAAGTAAAGTTTCCTAATGCACAAACGTTTGTACCCCTGGTTAACTTCTCAAATGCCCTAGATAGGAATACACAAAGTCTGATTAGTAAGTTGAACAGCTTCATTCAGAACAAATGTCATTTCTTACCTGATATCAATAAACTTCTTTTCTGTACAGAACCACATGACCCAATTCACTGGACTTCTAAAACTGCAGCCCAGATACTTAATTTTTGGCTGGATCAGTTAAACTTTTAAGTGGGAAGCAGGTGGATTCCACATCTTCCCTTTTATCTAACATTACCAACATTACCAACATGTTTTGCTCAGAGACACTACATCTCCTGGGCTCAGACAGTGTGAATTACAATGTGAACCTGAACAAACAGAGAACACAAGGCCACAGTCACCCTCGACCTACCTCCAGAGTATGCTGATTTACAAGAGGCATTTAGCAAAAGTAAAGCCACCATACTTCCACCACATTGGGGAGGAGACATCAGGAAGGTGCTATAGACCTCATTCCCGGTTCTGTACCTCCCAAGGGTCGCATCCTACCATTGTGACAACCAGAATCAGAGATCATGAAAACTTACATTAAAGAGAATGTAAGGCAACATGAGGATCAGGAGCCATCTGGATTGTTTCAGCTTTAGATATGACTTGGGAAGGGGGGAAAGCTCACTTTTACCCACCAGGGGGCCAAGGGTCCCAGTAAACCATGTGATCCCCAAAGATCTTATCATCTCATTCGTCTTGTTGCTGCAGGACAGAAACTTGTGTTTTCTTAATCACAAAGTGGTGCTAAGGTAGATTCAGCATCTCCCTCGCGCCTCTTGCTAATTGTAAATGAGTTAGAGCTGAGACAGACTCCCCAGCTTCAAAACAATTCCATTAGGGAAACCTAAGATTTTTGGTTAGGAAATATTTGCAGGAGAGCCAGATGTTTAACAGAGCCCTTAGTGAAGACCCCTTATATCCAAGTCATTTCACTAAAAAAGATGTTCTAAATTTATATATGTACATTTCTATATTGCAAGCCTGTATACTTTTCATGTCACCCTGCTCTAAGCAATGGAGCTATATTACTCTTACCTTCTTTGCTTATATCATGCAAGCATAATGTAGTTATTGTGCATGTATGCTTAACCTCATCATGTTTAGTCTTAAAACGACACTCTGGAATTCTTGATTATTGGTGTATGCCACAATACCATATCTGGTAGCTACACCTTTAATTATTAATTCAAATATCATTAGCACAACCTCACAAACTCTTTAGTATCATTTTCTGGCAATGGCACTTGCTACATCGCTCTGCAATCTCAGATAGGTAATACACCAATGGGACAACATAGCAGACATCATCCTTTGAGGACATCTGAACTATCATTAACTCACATATCCACACACCAGGAACTTTGCATTGCCTCACAAAGCCAATGCAAGTATCCGTTTATCACCCAATGATGCATTAGATATAGAACCCCATTTAACCAAGGTGATTTTAATGATAGTTTAATGGTTTGTGCAGATGTGTTAAGTTGCTTGTAACATTGCCATTCTGTTACTATATTCTGTCTTTCCTGCTTTCTCTCTCTTTGTGTTTTGTTAAATGTATTATTTGCCTATAGTTAGTCTTGTTTGTTTTAGTGTAGTTAATAAATGTTTTTGTATTCACTTTTGATTGTTTCTGTGTTTAACTGCTCACGAACGAATGCCACTTAAACTTGCCGATCTTGTTATATGTTCTGAAGTAGGACTGTATACTGTATGTAGGACTGTATGTAGAAATAACATTTCATAGAATTAAGATAGTTATGAATGTTTCGCTGGATGAATACATTCATTATTATTAATTTTGCTTAATCAAATAAAACATACATACATCTTATAATTAGTATAATTGCTTACATTTAATTATCATTTCACTGGGAAGAATGATAGTGTTTTAAATAACGCTTTCAAGACCTTTGTCTATGACTTCTTAGTAAAAAAATTAGGTCCCAGGCATGTGGGTCCCTTCCAAATCACACGACAAATTACTCCGTTGTCATTCAGACCTGAGTTGCTTGCCAATTACAGAATTTCTCCCACATTCCATGTCTCCTTGCTTAAGCTCACATTGTGGAGGGGAGGACCAGGATGAGACTGAGACCCCGGGGCCTCCTCCCATCGTTGTGGACAGCAAAGAGGCATACCGAGTCAGTTCCATCATGGCCGTTTGCAGTACCTGGTAGATTGGGAAGGCTACGGTCCAGAGAAACAGTCTTGGGGTACTGCAAGTGATATCCTTCATCCTTCCTTGACAGAGGAGTTCCACAATCCTCACCCCGATTGACCAGCAGTCAGACCACGAGGCAGACCTCGGGTTCGGATTACCTTCATTGTTACTGTTTGCTGGTTTTGACCCTTGCCTGTCGACTAATCTAACAAAGAGCGGCACATGGATCCACCATCTCTGAGCACTTTGTTACAGAAATATCACATTGGCATTAATATTCAGATCATTGCAAAAGCAAATTTAATTTAGTTCAGGTGCCTCTCTTTTCTCTTGATCATGGCTGAGAGTCTATATCTTGGCTGGTTCTATATCTTGAATCAAGTTCATCTGTGGTGAAATAAAATTTATTTGACATGATTTGGAAAAAATCTCAAAAATCTTGAAAACAAATCTCATAAATCTTGATATGATTTAGAAAAGAGATGAGACTGAAGGAACTAGATGGGAGGACGCAAGAGTAGGTGGACCAGAAGAAATTTTTAAGATATTCTATATAAGGGAATAAAAATTAGTTTATGAGTATTGGTAAACTAAAGGATATATATTTAGTAACTTGGGACCAATGATAAAGAACAACACCCTCAACACCACCTTTCTCTTTTCAGAATAAGATTTTTTTCCACAACACAGTGTAAACAGTGAAAATAATGTGTACAGTCAAGTAGTCAAGTTGCTACAAGCGCTACAACTCACCCCTGGAACCAATATGGCTGCCAGCGCTACTCCACTGTCGCCCATGTCATCTGGTTTGTTTGCAGCTAGCCCCCGCCTGGCTTTCCCAAATAAATACAATGGGTCTCCTGGAAAGTGTAAGGGTTTTCTGTTACAATGTTCTCTGTTCATCGAACAACAAACCTCTTTGTACCCAACTGACAACAGTTGTATTGCCTTTATGTATTCACTGCTAACTGGTATAGCATTTCACTGGGCAACTGCTATGTGGAATTGTGAACAACCAACCTCTCTTTCCTTTGCTCTGTTTTTACAACAATTCCTAGATGTTCCCCAGCATTCCTCTGATGGACGAGAGGCGGGAGTGCATTTAATGGAGCTGAAGCAAGGCAAGAAAACAGCCGCAGAATATGCCCTCAAATTCCGTACCTTGGCCCCCAAACCGGATGGAATGATTTACCATTAAAACTCACAAGGTTTGAATGCCTCCCTTCAAGCTGAGCTGGCATGCCGGGTTGAAGGTAAAATCCTTGATCAGTTCAATGATTTCTCGATTAGTCTGGATAATTTACTTTGAACCAGGGTTCCCACGACAAATGCTCCCAGTGCATTGCTCACTATTGTACGAGACCCAGAACCTTAGCCTATGCAACTAGGACACACTTGTTTAACATCCAGAGAGAGAGAAAGATAGAGGAGAGGGCCAAACATCCTTTTTTATGGTGCTGACAGACCATCTTCGATCTGGTAAGAGGCTCAACCACCACCAGGCCCGTTGGGCCCTATTCTTCACAAGATTTAACTTTAAAGTTACCTACAGGCCCGGTTCCCAGAACTCGTAGAAAGTAGATGCATTATCCAGATTACACGAGACAGAGTGCTCACAACCAGCTCCAGAGAACATCACACCCACCCACCTCATCGTCTGTCCTGTACAGTGGGATATCATGACAGAGATTGCTCAAGAGTCAATTTGAGGACCAGCACAGCCACAATGTCCCAACCACCTGATCTATATTCCTCAAGCTCTTCGTCCCAGGGTTCTAACCCAGGTTCACACACTCCCAAGTTCTGGTCATCCTGGCATCATGGCTACACACCAATTTCCTCGTCACACACCAGCTGGCTTACTGTAACCTTTGCCCATTCCTCAGCGTCCCTGGTCTTACCTGACAATCAATTTTGTTACTGATCTCCCTGCCTCACAAGATACCACAACCATACTCACCATCATAGATCATTTTCAATCAAAGCATGTCATCTAATCCCCCTTCCCAAGCTCTCAAAACTGCTGAGGTCCTGTGCAATCAAGGTATTCAGAGTCTTCTGAGGATATAGTTTCGGATCGAGGTCCTCAATTCACTTCCCGGGTCTGGACTGCTTTCTGCAAGATGCTCAACATTAACGTCAGCCTTACCTCAGGGTATCACCCCCAATCTAATGGGCAAGTAGAAAGGATGAATCAGGAACTGATTTTGCTCATTTTGAACTTTATGCGCTCATACTGCCATAGTAATCAAGCAGACTGGAGACGTTACCTCCTATGGGCTGAGTATGCCCAGAATTCAATTCACAAGCCTGCCACCAATTTAACTCCCTTCCAATGTGTGCTGGGGTTCCACCCCTCTTCCCATGGTCTGGTGAGCCCTAAGACTTTCGTTGACAGTTGTCAACGAGTGGATGCAGAGGACTGAAGACACATGGAACACCACTCACGTCTACCTGCAGAGGGCTGTATGTAGAACCACAGAACAGGCTAATAGGCATCTTTCTCAACATAATAGGCATCTACTCCCCAGGCCAGTGGGTATGCCTGTCCACTAAGGACCTCAGGCTGAGACTCCCCTGCAAGAAAAAACTCAGGTACATGAGTACCTGAAGTGAGTACAAAGACAAGGCATATAACACCAGTATCCTTTGGACTCAGTCTTCCCCCTCATTACCGTATCTCACCCACCTCTTATGTTTCTCTGTTAAAGCCTGCTGGTGGTCCCCCTAGAGCAGAGGGCTAGAGGAGGCTGGTGATCAGGGGCCTCCTCCCATGTTTGTGGATGGCGAGGAGGCGTATAGGATCAGCTCCATTCTCAATTCGTGGAGCCAAGGCGGTCACCAACGATACCTGGTCGACTGGGAGGGATATGGTCCAGAGGAGAGATCCTGGGTTCGCACCAGTGACATCCTGTATCTGTAATTCTACCAACCCTTTTCAGATCGGCCAGCACCCAGACCTTGTGGTAGGCCCTGGTGCAGGGCTGATCCTAATGTCAGGAGCCGTTCCTCATGTAAGGGCTGATCCTCATGTCAGAACCCACATGAGGACCAGCCTGTCACAAATCAGGTTCTGTCACAAATCCGGCCTCTGTGGCTACCTCTAGCTGCCGCCAGCGGGAGCCTTCCCCGGAGTATTAAAGGACTACATTTCCCATGACTTTGTACCTGGGCCATGCCCCTTTCAGGTGGCAGCCATTTCACAATTACGGACCCTGTATATACTCACTGGTTTTTATGGACTATTGCAAAGTCTTGTTTTGCATTGCATGAACATTTCTGAGCATTTCTTCTGATTGTGGATATCTTATGTATTACTTGGACCATCTTTCCTTTTTGGATTATTGCTGCCTGCCCCTGTGAGCTTGATTTTGCTATCTGGATTACAGGTTTGCCGCCTGCCCAGACCATTTGCCTATTTACTGTTTATGCTTTTGGATTATCTCTGCTTACCCTGTTTGCTGGTATTGCTGGTACCCCTGCCTGTCTGTTTACTCTGTTGTCAATAAAGAAGCAGCATATGGATCCTTCATCTCCTGAACTTCCGTTACAATTGTTCTCTGCCTGCCCCTTGACCTCTGCTTTGTTTTGGATTATTCAAAACAAATGCTCGGGAGCAGGTTATGTTTCAGTGTAACTTTGCTTCAGAAGGTTGGCGAGCATGGCGTGCCCTTTTGATGAGGATCCTGTGGACGTAGAATCACAAATTATACAAGGTTTTTTTCATCAGGAGAGGGTTATAAGACCGCGTATTGATGTGTTTGCATACCCTAATGAATATTATCATTTTTCAAAAGATTCGTTCGTTTATTTAACGTCTTTTAAAACCACATATCGCAAATATGACAAACCGCGGTTCTGTGCTTAGCACAGAAAACATTCTGGCCATTTTTTGTACAGTGTGGCCGATTCAGAGCATGTGGGAAAGGCAACTGTGTGTAGAGCCGTTCATACAGTATGTCTGACACTTAAACAGTTCTTACTCATGTTTGTACAGTTCCCTGGCCATTAAAACCTCTGCTTGTTATTAAAGACAAATTCCACAAAGTGGCAGGTTTGTCCTTTGTAGTAAAATCTATTATGCATATTTAATATTTAGTCAAATTATGTATATCTATACATGTATTCATTATGCACGCGCACACTTATTCCATAACTTTCTGTTTTAGGGTTTCCAAATGTAATTGGGTGCATTGATGGCACTATGTTAATAGGAAATCTATTCATAGTATCAATGTGCAGGTAACAACTTAATTTTTCCCTTCTTAAAATCATTAAAGTCATTACTTTTTCCACTAACTAGGTAATATGTGAGGCAACCCAAATCATTACCAATGTCGAGGCAAAATGGCCAGGATCTGTGCATGATGCCAGAATTTTCTGCAAGTCATCATTATGCCAGACATTTCAGCAGGGTATGTTTTGCTTTATACATTTTTTCCTTTATACTATATTTGTGTTGTACACTTCAATCATTACAGGACAGTACAATGGGTACTTGCTGGGGGACAGAGGATACCCTTGTCTGCCCTATTTAATGACACCCTACCCTAAATCTGGACCACAGAGACGGTTTAACCTGGCTCACAGCCGAACACGGGCCAAGGTGGAGATGACTATAGGAATCCTCAAATCTCGGTTTCAGTGTCTGCGTGGGCTCCGGGTTAGTCCAGAGGCATGCGACATTATAGTGTGTTGTGCTTGTGTTGTGCTTCACAATATTGCTACTATAAGAGGAGAGAGCCACCCTCCCTGTATTGAAAAAGATCGCCCAGAGGAACACCTACAAATTTTAGAAGGCAATTTTTTATATTGCTTTACACATACATACACACACACACACACACACATAGCTGCATATATGTGTATATATGTATATGTTATATATTTTCATTATTTTGCATTATAATAAAACGGGAGCCAATACCAAATTTGTATTTTTTAATACACTCACGCAAATTTAATACACTCACGCATTTACTCTGTCCGTTATTTTTTGCCATAAAAAACTCTCTGGCTTTAGCCGATGCAGCATAATTGCTTTTTTTTAATATTATTGGCTTAAACTCCTCATAAGCGTGCATTAAAACCTCCAACTCCGTCTCTGTGAAATACACCGCTCTCTTTTTTCGCTTTGAGTTTCCATGGTGACTCGTGAAACCGGCAAAATGTTTTTGAAAATGTCTTTTATATATATGTTTATATATATCATGTGCATTAACTCTGGGTAACCAGTTGGAGGTTGATTAAACTAACTCTTCTCAGGTGTTTTGGAACTGACATACTCATGGTATGCCTGTTTGGGGTAAATCAACCCAGAGGTTATGGTTTATCAAATGGTAAGTTAACCAAGCTTTCTGGAATACCCCCCCTGTTGCCTGGACCTTTTTTACGTTTTTGGATATCCTGCTATATTATTGTTTGCTGTTGCTTGACCCCTGCCTATTTGACCACGCCTGTTAATAAAAGCTGCAAATGGATCCCTTGTCGTCAGATCCTTTATTATAGGGACAATGTTTTTAGGAAACAGTTGTGAGTAGTTAGTTAGCTTCTCCAATGATACATCATACTACAGTGGTTAAGCAGCGAGCTATGTCGGTTTTTGGAAAAAATAAAATAAAATATGACAGCGTGTGTTTAATTTTAAAATGTAAAATCACACAATTCAAAGAGGCTGTACTTCTCCACAACATTTTGAATTACATTTTGAATTAACTTTGGGCAGTTATACATAGACATTACCTCTTTAACTAACCAAGTTTGTTCTTCCTGTATATGTGAATATGCTGCCTGACATCATAATTAGAATCATGGGAAACTGGTTTAACAATATTCTGTGAAAGCATTTGTGTCAGGCATTTGTTGTTTCATCATTCCGTAGAAACCAAACCAAAAGTGGTTTGTGCATTTCCTAGTCTTTTTGTCTTGACAAAATTTTTTTAAAGGATTATCCAAAATAAATGGATAAATTACATATGCGAACAAGTCCAAAGACAAAAGGTATTTGGTTTTGCCTATTTCTTTAAAAAAATTTAGCTGAAACATTATTGCTGTGGATTGGTCCTATTTTCATATTTATATATAATACAATATGTCAGTTACATTAGGTAATCTGCTTTTTTTCTGTCACTCAAGTGGGCTGTGAATTCTTTTATTAAGAGCAGAACAATTGGCCAGGAATGTTCACATTTCCACTAAATTATTTTAAGTGGTTAAATTGTTTAATTTTAAAAGTAGGACTGCGTAGACTCTATAGTAGATAATGTTATAATGCTGTGAAAGTCAATTCACTGCTCTGTATGTTTGATTTACTGAGGCATTTTCCTGATGAATGTTTTTTTCTGTAGTCCATCACATTTCCAGCTAGACTACCCAATCCCTTTTGTTTTCTTGAATCCACAGATTTATCAAAGCATTTACTGGTAAAGGAGAGATTGTTTTTCAAAATGATTTTGGGTGAGTATCTGCAAAAATACTATTTGATAAGTGTACGATATTAACGGTTTTTTTTTTTTATATTTTCAAATGCAACTGTTAACAGAATGCTGAAGCATGCTTAAAATGTACCCATTTCATATGAAAATGAATTAAATTAATATTTTGTGTTATGTTGTTTACTTATGTGTCAAGTTGCATATAATACGCAGGATAATTTCACAGCAGTGTATTGTATTGTATTACCCATAAGAGTTTCTTTTCACATAAAAATCTGCTAATTATAAATAATTCAAATTATGTATCTAGTCTATTTAGCAATTGAATAACAGTAACAAAACCCTTGTTTCTGCATGTTTATATACATTTTTAGGATTTGCCATCATTCTTTTTCCTGTGGAAACGGGAGCAGGGTTTGGGACTACCCCAAATCTTAAATCTATTGTTACTGGACGGTGTTATGAATATGTAAACCTGGTTAAGTCTAGTTCTAGGTGAGTATTAAATTGTGTTGCAAATTATATGTGATTGTGTTGCCTTTGTCTGCTGTCAAAATAGTGTTCATTTTGAACAAATCTGTAACAAAGGCTCAGATACAGAGGGATCCATACACAGCATATTATTTAGAAACATGGTCAGGCAGGCAGAGGTCAAACAGGGAGACAACAACAACAAGATAAACCAAAACACAAACCAGAGTCCGGGAGAAATATCAGGGCAGGCTGCAGTCAACAAGGATATCCAGAGAATGGGGCGCAGGTCAGAAGGCAGGTGGCGAACACTCATGGATCAAAAACCAGAAACAGCCACTAAAAAAGAAATGGGAAAATGCTCAGAAATGTTTAACTGCTGTTGAAACATGACCTTGCAATGTTCATGGCAGAGAAGTGAGTATTTGTAATGTGTTTGATTGTAGTAATGGCCAACATCTGTGGGGGCGTTGTCCAGGTATAGGGTATATAGGAAATGTTGTCCATTCTGCATAAAAAACACTCCCACTGGTAACCACCAGAGGGAGCCAAGGAGCCCGAAGTCATAAAATCTTTAAACAAACGAATCATTCGCTTAATGATGACCAAACTGCAACTGGAAAAGTGAAAGTCCTGGATTCGACAGCACAATGTAACTTTGTGATGTTGCACAGTAGTAGTATCTTGGCATAAACCATCTTGCTATGTAGTAGTCATTTAGACAGGTTGTTGTCCTCAGTTGACTGTTCCAGTTGCCACTGCTCTAGCATTAAGTGGTAAAAGGCTGAAAACTTGACAAAAGGAAATGTCTGTAAAAAAATTGAATTCAATATACATTTGCCAGAGGCTCCAGAATCGATTAAGGTGTGGAAGGTTTGTGTAACATAGAGAGGTCATACACAGGCAAAAGGGAACAACAGAGGTAACCAGAATCATAAACACAGTCCAGACAGATAATCAGGGCAGACGGTAATCAACAAGAGTAATGCTTGCAAAAGTCAAAAAGGCAGGCAGATAACAATCAGGAAAAAGGGAACAAACAAGTAGTAGTCCAGGGAGAAACGCTTGGAATTATTTACCAGGTGCAAAACAAGACTTTGCAAAGTTGGATCGGTGAGTATATATAGCGTTCATGATTGCACATGGGAAGCAGCTGTGAGAGGCATTTGGGGGCTTATGGGAAATGTAGTCGTTAGTATTCGGGCAATGGCTCCCGCTGTCGGTGATCAGAGGGAGCCACAGAGACCAGATTTGTGACAGTTTGAGCCAAAAAGGTTAGTGTTGGTAGGTAAACAGGTTTTGACAGAAATGAGACCAGGGTTGAGAGTTTAGCATTCTTGACTAGACAGGTGTACTTAATATGCCCTGGATGTCCACAATACAGGCAGAGGTTATCGTTTCGCATGGGTTTAGCTGGAAACACAGGATCATCTGGAGTGAATCAAATTGTAATCCCTGCAGCGATTTCACTTACTCCTTTGTCAGAGTAGTTAATTGAGACAGTTGGCTGTGATGCATGGCCAGCTGCAAGACTTGGGCAGAAATCTCCACAGACAGCTGGCGAATTGCTGCTGGATCCCTAGGTGGTAAAGTCTTCTGTAGCACAGAGTCAGGGTTGTTGCGTTTCATGTGCAGACTTTAAAACTAGCATAAACAGACAGGCAACAATTAAAACCAGCAAACAGGGATATCACAGGTAATCCAAAAGTGTGATCCAGTAAACAAGCAATGGTCAGGGCAGGCAGCAAACAAACAGAATCCAATATACAGGCATGGGTCGAGGCAGGGAGCAAGCGTAACAGGCAGGGGTCAAAACACAAAACAGTAATCCAGAAAATGCTCAGAATTTCCAGCCGGGGCAAAACAAAACCTTACAAAGAGTGTTCATAAAATCAATGTTTAAACACAAGATAATGAGGGACAGGACATGAAGTGCGGCCCAATGGGAAATGTAGTTCAATAAACTTTAGTACTTGAGAGAGGCCTCCCTCTGACAGTTCGAGAGAGGCGGCGTGGAAGCCACATGTTAAATACATTTACATTTTACATTTACATTTAGTAGACGCTTTTATCCAAAGCGACTTACAAGTGAGGAATATATCAGCGAGTCAACATAAAGAGGCAAATACTGGAAGTGCTCAAAATACAAGTTTTGGAGATTGCTCAGAATAATATAAGCCACAGTTGTGTAAGAAATAGATAAATAAATAAGCCTTAAAATGAGTTGAGCATGTCATTATTTTATCCTGGAGTGGAATCTGTTTAGAGGCAGACTGTAGTTTCTTACAGTTGAAAGGGATTAAGCAGACCTCACAGACACATTTGTGTTTTTGTTTACATTTAACATTTTTAAAGTCAAGCAAGTCCTTTGCTCTTTCAATATTCAGTTGTCTCGAAGTATTGAATGTATTTTATTTTGCAAAGAGCACTTTAACTGTCACATGTCCAGTCTCTCTGGCTCCCTCTAACCGCCACCAGCTGGAGCTTCTCATGTATATTAAGAAATGCATTTCCCATATACCCGGCACCTGGGCTACGCCCCTAACAGCTGAAGGCCATTTGCCATTATGGACACTATAAAGTAGTGTTATGTAAGGTAGTGATCATTTCTGAGCATTTTCCTGGACTGCTACTTACCTGTTCTTTAGTCTATTAGAGCCTTGGTGTCAATGCATCTGTCCAGCCTCTGCCAGTTTCTTCATGGTCTGAATTGACCATTGAATGCCAAAAGACCCCTGGTGAGTAGCAACAGTAATTTCCTCAACAGTCTTAAAGGGGACCTAGAGTCAAAATCAAGTCTTGAGGGAAAATGGCAGTATACTCGCCTAAAAGAACATAGGAAAAGTTCCAGACATTTTGAACCACTCTAAAGTATATAAATTTATGTTTTAAAAATGAGTGCTCTGAGGAAGGGTGTTCAAACCTTTCATCACCTCCCGACGAAAGAAATGGCCGTGATGCGCGGCTACGGTTTAGTTTAACCGGATCCCTGACATTTAATTTAGGATTATTCCTTTGCTGCGCTCATTTTACAAACCTGCTGCATCTCTCAGCGTCTGACGCACATCAAACTCAACAATCATCACAAGCTGTAAGTATTACATTGTTAGATTAGATAGTTGTTTATAATAGTTAAAATGAGAACATATTCGTTTTGATGTGTGTACGGCTAGCATTGGCAATTTAAACAAACGTTAGCAGCAGGCATAGATTTAGCACCTTAGCACCTTAGCACATATAACAATATGAAAACACGAGAGTAACTTCTCGGCTTTATTTCAGAGTGTTGATACGACCCGCTTTCTTCCCCAGGATACAAGAGAGGCTTCATCTTGAATTTGAAGAGGATGATGTCTGCCTTATTTGCTTAACTAATAAAATTTGTTATTGCAGTGATGTACTTTCTTACTCTCTTTATTCTGTTTTGTTCAACCATATGTGGATTAGTCTCATTACACACTGCTAGTCAATGGGTCACCTTGGGTCTACCTGTCCCTTTCTCTGAGTGACAAACGGCCATGGTATATGTTAAAATAAATATAGTAAGTATAAAGATATACATGTTTGTTATATATTGTTATACGTTTATGTTCTAGTTGAGTGTTACTCATTATGACAGTGACTGTATGGCTCAGGAGAATGCACAGCATTCAATAATGATAAACTTTTGGCCCAATTATGCTATCATGCTCATTAATTTTGACTTAATAATTGACTTTACACTGTGGCTCAAATCTATTAGAAATAGTTCTTTTTCATTTTGAATGGGGCAGATGCGCCCGTCAGCCCAAGATTAACACCCAAACCTGAAGCCTTCGTTGATAAACAGTATTTACATTAAACTATAGTTAGTATAAAGTCTTGTTTCATGATGCAAAGGATTCATGTCCAAATGGATGTAGTGGCTATAACTTTATTATGATGGGAGAACTTTGTGGGCATGTAACGCTGAAAGCGTTCAAACAAACATTACAAATAACTTACCATTGAGAAACATGTAAACCTGCCTTTGCTGAACAGGTTCTTCCTCTAATTCAGTGTCCTCTTCTGAAGGCTGAATCTGCACCATAGCTGTCGGTCCGTGTGTTCGGGTCAGTAAATGGTTCCGCATGTTCAGTCATGTGAAGCCAGGAGACAATGTTACATAATTATTCTTTCGTGTGGCAGTGAAGGCAGCCAGTCAGTGTGAAGCGCTCCGCATATCATTATGAGGTTGTCAGAGCCCCTCCAGTGGCACAAAATTTGCGCAGAACGCTCAAATTCATTTAACATTTAATAGCCCTGCCATAAAATTGTTTTTTAAGAGGTTTCTAGACAGCTTCTGGGGCATTACAGACTTAACCAAAGTGCTATTCTCTCTATGTCACATCACATAACAGGAATCTATACTCCGCTCAACCACTCTAGGTCCCCTTTAAAGTACCAGTCACGATCACTTATGATGGCAATAGCATTGACTCAGTCTAGCTCTGACTCAGGAGCAGCTGGGAATTTCATACATGCACAGTTTGCCAAATCTTATGGCTTACTTTTAAATTTCACTGCCTGGTTCATCTTATACCGACCTACAGACAAAAAGGTTAGACAATCAGCTCACTTCAAATGACCCAACTTCAGTGTGGACAGGTCTGAAAGACATCACAAACTACAAGACACCATCCCCAAGCACTGAGGTGAATCAACGACTTGCTGAACACCTGAATGAGTTTTTTTGTAGATTTGAAAACCTCACACCTGCTCAGATGATTTCTCCTCACAACATTAACACCTCCAGCAATCTTACAAATCAGTGAAAACGTGTGCCAGATCGTGGAAGAAAAAATGCACCAGGCCCAGATGGGGTTACACCAGCCTGTCTGAAAACCTGCACTGACGAGCTGGCCCCCATCTTTTCATAGATCTTTAACAGGTCTCTGGAGTTAAGTGAAGTCCCTGCCTGCTTCAAGCGCTCCACCATCATCCCCATTCTAAAGAAACCCAAGATAACAGGACTAAACGACTATAGACCTGTGGTGCTAACATCTGTGGTCATGAAGTTGTTTGAAAAACTGGTTCTGGCTTATCTGAAGGACATCACTGGACCCTTACTGGACCCTCTGCAATTTGCTTACAGAGCAAACAGACCTGTGGATGATGCCGTAAACATGCAACATCTGGACAGGCCACGGCCTTATGTGAGGATCCTGTTTGTGGACTTCAGTTCAGCCTTCAACACCATAATCCCTACACTCTTCCAAACTGAACCAGCTCTCTGTTCCCAGCCCTATTTGTCAGTGGATCAACAGCTTTCTGACAGATAAGCAATAGCTGGTGAGAATGGAGAAATTAATGTCAGGCAACCGCACCACCAACACGGGTGCCCCTCATGGTTGTGTTCTCTTGCCTCTGCTCTTCTCCCTCTCCCCAACGATTGCACCTCTAGATACTCCTCTGTCAAGCTCCTAAAGTTTGCAGATGTGCAGATGACACCACCCTCATCGGCCTCATTCAAGATGGCGATGCGTCTGCTTAAAGAAAGGAGGTAAAAGAGTTGGCTGACGGGTGCAAACACAACAACCTGGAGCTTAACACGCTCAAAAATGTAGAGATGATAGTGGACTTCAGGAGGAACCCCCTGCACTTTCCCCACTCAGTATCATGGACAGCACCGTGGCTACAGTGGAGTCATTCAAGTTTCTGGGATCTGTCATCTCCCAGGACCTAATGTGAGACACTCACATTGACTCCATTGTTAAAAAGGCCCAACAAAGACTGTACTTCCACCGCCAGCTGAGGAAGCTCAACTTACCACAGGAGTTGCTAAAACAGTTCTACTCAGCTACCATCAAATTGTCCTGTGCACATCAGTAACTGTCTGGTTTGTCTCAGCTACAAAATCAGACATCAAAAGATTTCAGAGAACAGTTCAATCTGCAGATAGGATTATTTGCGCTCCCCTGCCCACCATTCAAGAACTGTATACATCCAGGGTGAGGAAAAGAGCACAAAAAATCACCTTGGATCCCTCACATCCAAGCCATTCCCTATTTGAGCTCTTGCCATCTGGTTGGCACTACAGAGCCCCTAACGCCAGGACAACCAGGCACAAAAACAGTTTTTCCCCCAGGCAATCCACCTCATAAACAGCTAATTGTTCATCTTGTAATAAAAACATGTGCAATAACCTTAGTTATTATTACTGTGTCCCCAAAAACGCTACTGTACATAACCCCTAACCCCAAACATGAACTCATTGCGAAGCCTAGTTTTGCCGTGGCTAACTATTCCAAGCGTTTTCCCAGTGTATTGCCTTCCTGTTATTACCCAGACTGTTCCCTTGGTAATCGATTGTTTTTCTGCCTGCCCTTTGGACTCTGCCTGTTTATTAGACTCTGTGTTTGGATTGCTGCCTGCCCCAACTTGTATCAGGTACCTGGCTTATGATTCTGCTCTTCCTTTGTTGTCCCCGTTTGCTGTGCGTGACCATTGCCTGTTTGACTCTGCCTGTTGTAAATTGTCACAGGAGACTAGCACACAGGGACGGGAGGCGGACCCAAACGCAGGGTTATGTTGGTTTTATTGAGATGAGGCATAGTTAAGGCAGGCAGGGACAAAACACAGGTAATCGGAAATAACAAAGACAAATCCAAAACTCGTATCCAGTAAACAAAGAAAGGCGTCAGGGCAGGCAGCAATACATCCAAATCCAAATAACAGTCTGAAGTCCAAAAACTAGGTAATCCAAACACAGAGAACACAGGGAAAACAGTAAACACAGGGAACACAGTGAAGGGCAATACAATACATTGCAACTTCCTGTTTGCTGGCTTGCTGTTTTCTAGCCAGCAAACAGAAAGTTACCACAGAGGAAGCAAAGGGAGCAAACAGACAGTCACAGGGCTTGGGCTCCCTCTGCTGTCCTGGTGTTACATAAATAAACTGCATATGGATCCGAACAAACCCGAGTCCTCGTTAAACTAACAACACTAGGTTCAAAGACCTATTATATAAAGCAGTTTAGTACAGGCAGTGGTCAATAAGCAGGTAGCAAGGAGACATAAACAATAAAAATAAACAAACCAAGTTAGAACACCAAAACAGTTAAACAGGGGACTCATTTATAGGTGTATGCTGTGGCAATAAGCTTCACATGCTAGTTAGTGTGCAAAGGAGTTTGTGTAATAGCTCTCAGGTGTGTACACAGTCCAAGAGCGATGAATTTTACTTTGGAATTTAGTTTGGGTTAATATTCTGGGGAGGAACCAAGAGCCAGTGGAGGAACTAGCAGGAATGGAGTTCATGACAATATTACTTCTCAAATAAAGTCAGAAAATTATTTGATAAAATCAGTTACCCGAACAGAATGAGACACTGCATCTAAAAGCCTCCAGCATTTACAGCCTTTGAATCACGTGTAAAATCAATCAATGGGTCATAGGCAGGTGATGTCACAACCAGGAAGCTATAAAAGCATGTGCACTGGGCAAGCCAGTATCTTTGAAATGGAATGATGCAAGCACACTGGTACTGGAAGTATGGCCAGGGACACAGCGTCTCATCCCCACTATGAAGTACTAGGCCATAGGAAAGCACCCAATATTCGTAAGCTTTGCCCCTGAAAGTTCCACATGTAGTGCTCTAATCTGTGATTAGTTGAATCCTTTAAAGATGTGACAACACCTTTGTCTAAGCAAAGTGTGACCTTTCTGTCATCATTAAATAATTAAAAATCAAGGCGTGATAAGATTTTATTATGGTAAAATAAGCATATAATAAGCTCTGATATGTGAACACAGCCTATAGCGGTGATACTTCCGCTGAATTCATGGTTGGCGAAGTATTCTGTAATGAGGGTGACATATATGCATTATTTGAATTCATAAGCGGAGTTGTATTCAAACAAAGCCAAATCACAAAACAAGAAACACAAATGTAAAACAGCCAGGGGTCAGGGCAGGAAGCAAACAATCAGTAACAATATCCAGGCAGGGGGCGGGGCAGGCAGCAAACAATCCACAGGAAGAGATAGGCAGTTTCAATAACACAGGTAAACAGTAAATCCAGAGAAAACAAACAAAAGGGATAATCCAGGTAATTGGTAAACAGGCAAACTCATACACATAATCAGGATATAAAGCTTGGTAGAGCAGGACTAACACTTGCAATACTTTACAATGAGGTGAAGCATGTGCTCCACTTGAATAGTCCCAAACAAGAAACGGAAATGGTGAAACAGGAATCAGAGGGAGATATGATCAGTACTCTGCTGGAGTGGCTGAACAGCACGATTTGTTACAAATGGCCAGAAATTCTATATTACCAATACCCATTATTTATAAATACAGCAAATAACCAGACTTCTTTAATAATCTTTATCTTTCTTTCTCTCTTTCTTCCTTTCTTTCTTATTAATTATATATGTCAATAGTGCATTTTACTGCATTTATTAAATAACTGATAAGATACCACACATATTGTTATACATTTTTTTCTGACAGGTTTAACTGTCAGGAGATTTGGCAGGAGTTTGAAAAAGCTGTTGTCAGCAAGACTTCCTGTAGTGTAAGAGTAAAAGACTACCAAAGAATGTTCCGGGCAACAAGTCAGATTTTACCATGTGATAAGGTAAGCTAATTGCAGAAACATTTAAGTGTTTACATTTAAGAAACTCAATAAAAGTACAAAGCATTTTTCAAGTGTACTTGTATTAGGCTTGGTTGTTGAGCCAAAGTGCAATGGTCCAAGGCCAATCAAACCATGTTCTGTGTGGGCTGGAGCATGATTTAATGAGCTGCACCTGGGCACAGTTTAGAGCAATCTCACTGGTTAAACAATCCAGACTTTCAAGATCAAATGCACTTAGGCATGGTTCAGAGTGCCTTTTGTGAATGCAGTATTAACATATAGTAACACCCATATCATGGCAAATCACTGTTAAAAGGTTAGTTTCACAAACCTAAGGCTACTGTAACATTGACTCAGAACTCAGAAGATCCATCTGCAGTAAACTTTAATAGAAATTGTGGTCAAAACAAGAAGAGGTCAGCAACAGCAATAAACAACAGTAGAAGCAAACCAGTAGTTTCATAGTTCAGGGCAGGCAGCAGACAAAAGGGATAATCCAAGATACAAAGTACTGGTCAAATGGGCAGGCAGCAAATCCTCAGGAACAATATACAAACAAGGTAGGCAACAGGTAATACAATCCAGGGAAAATGCTTAGAATAGTTTACAATGGCAAAACTAGACTTTACAAAGAATGAGCTGCATCGGTGAGTATATATATAGCATCTTTGATTGAGAAATGACTGCCAGCTGTGAGGGGCGTGACACAGGTACGGGTTACATGGGAAATGTAGTCTTTAGTATTAGGGAGATGGCCCCCGCTGGTGGTGATCGGAGCCACAGAGGCTGGATTTGTGACAGAAATTCCCCCGAACGGCTCCTGACGTGAGAATCAGCCCAACACCTGGGTCTTCTGCAAGGTCTGGATGCTGGTCTGTTGGCGTTTTTGGCTTATTCTGCCCGCATCAGGAAATTGCTCCAGTCCATCTGGTTATTGTTGCAGTAGGTTCTTAGAAAGCAGTTGAGTTCTTGATTTAATCACTCCACTTGCCCATTGGACTGTGGATGGTGTCCCAAAGTAAGGCTTACATTAATGGCTAACAACTTGAAGAAAGCTGCCCAGACTCTGAAGCTAAATTGTGGACCACGATCAGACACAATGTCCTCTGGGAGACCATAGAACCTGAATCCAATTTTGCATTGAGTTTCAGCTGTCTCATCCATGGCTACCCCCTCTCCCCTAATGATATACCTCAGAAATTAAATCTTGGTTTGGTGAAACTCACATTTTTCTGCTTTGGCATAGAGATGGTGATCAATGAGCCTTTGAAGTACTGACCTTACATGCTGCATGTGGGACTGGAAGTCTTCCAAGTAAATGTAGACAATTACCCAGCGGTTACTCATGTCACAGAAAATTTAATTATTGAATACCTGGAAACAAGATGGACTGTTAGATAGCCTGAAGGGCATAACCAAGTATTTATAGTGTCCTGGGGTGGTGGAGAAGGCAGTTTTCCATTCATCTTCCTCTTTAATACAGATCAGGTTCTAAGCATTTCTGAGATCAAGTTTGGGAAATGTACATGGTAAATGTAGTCTTTAGTATTCAGGAGATGCCTCTCATTGGCGATGATCGAAAGGAGCCACAAAGGCTGGATTTGTGACAGCTAACTGCATCGATCCGTTTACATTTAAAATGCTTTTCTAAGTGGATAGTTTAAAAAACACAGTTTTTCCATTGAACATAATAGGTGTGTTCAGCATTATCAGAACATTATCAACGTAATCAGAAGGAATCATCATCAGGAAAAATGGAATTTTAAGGTGATGAGACGCATTATGACAATGCTTGGCTAAACACGTCTTTTATCTTGATCTGAACTGCCAGAGTGTGTCTGAGCCCTGAACAGCATCAGGGAGGCTATTTTAGAGTACAAAAGCCAAATGCAAAACTGCTCTTGCGCCTTTAAAGGACTTTTTAGGTACAATCAGAGGTCAAGAGTTTTGTGAGTGTTTAGAGTGTGTTGGCTATTAAACGAATAGATTGTGTTGGCTGTTAAGCAATATAGAAGCAATGTAGGAAGTAATACAGAATTTTATAGGTAACCAATGTAGAGATGACAAAATTAGTGGTACTCTGGCATTTTGGACAACTTGTAGTTTGTTTATTAGGGATGCTTAATAGCAGTTTAGTTTGTAAGGTGGAAAAAGGCAGCTGTTGTGTCACATGATTTTGTAGACAAATTACTCTGTACTCGCTATTATTACAATGTACTCACATTTCAAAGTTTGTTGACCCTGGATCCAAGCTGGCTGAGTGAGATTCGTAGGAAAAACAAAGGACACGACCCGAGGCGGCGGCCCGAGGGAAAAGAGTCGGCATCAGGAACAGGCTGAGAGCCCATGCACACCGCCTTCCTTTGCCTAGCATCCTGCTCGCCAACTTCCAGTCACTGGATAACAAGCTTGATGACTGCAGAGCCAGGTTAAAGTTCCAGAGAGACATGCAATCTATGCTTCATGAAGACATGGCTCTACCCAGAAGTACTGGACCATGCCATCCAACCGTCCAAGTTCTTCTTGATTCATTGCATGGACAGAATGCTGGAATCGGGAAAGTCAAGTGGATGTGCATGTGTTTAATGGTGAACAGTAGCTGATGCTTTTCTGTGGCCAGTGACAGCCTGGAGTTCAGGGCCAGGCTTGTCCAATGTTGTTCTGAGAGCAAAAGTCTCCTTTACTCCCTTTAGGGACCAAGTTATAAATCTGCATAAGCTCCAATATGAAAGGGAAGACTGTGTGTCTAGGGACTGACATGCTGTGTCTAGTCTGTGCCTTACATCTTTATCTGAACATCATTACGTCTATCTCTTTTATTTGCATCGGAGGTTAGAGGAAGGGGAAGGCTGTCTCCAAACAGAACGCCTAGTGTTGGGTCATCACACAACGTCAAGTTAGTGAAAGAATTGGGAGCAATATTTATTTTTTAACCAGGGCCACTGTAACTCAGGACATGAAGGATCCATCTGTACACAATGTGTATTGACAAAATGTCAAATTTTTGCTGCCATTTTTGCTGTTTTTCAAAACCAGCAAAACAGGGATAACAAAGGAGAGCCGTAATAAAAGTCCAGGCTAGAGTCAGGGCAGGCAGCAGAGAAAAGGGGTAATCCAGAGACAAGTGATAGTCAAAAAGGCAGGCAGCAATAAGGCAATCCAGGTAATACAAAAAGATAGCAATGCAGGAAAACGCTCAGAAATGTTAGCCACAGCAAAACTAGACTTCGCAAAGTTTATTGTTTGCTCAGAGCGTTAAGCGTTCTTAACGATCAAAATGGCCACCACCTACGGGGTATGTGGGAATTGTAGTTCTAGTATTCCGGGGACAGTTCTCGCTGGCAGCAGCTAGAGAGAGCCACAGAGGCCGGATTCATGACAGCCACAATGTCTATTTTGAGAATTATCTTTGCTTTAAATAAAGAAATTTTGATTATTTTGAAGTTCCTCTTTTGGAGTAAAACAAGAGACCTTACTCAGAATTATGCAGCTGTGACACAGAGCTTCTGGACACTAGAAAACACTTTGGTGGGATTTATGTTCAATGACCTAACCTGGTGTGGACAGCTGGAGAGAGAGATAGGTAGAAACAAAATTGCTTGTAATTATATGTACATGATTTATATACAGGCATAATGCTGAACATATTGCTGTTTTAATGTATTAGTCATTAATACAAATATCCTCCCTGTTTTAAGGCTTTGATTATCATTTTTGTCCTGAATGGTCTACATGTTTAAACCATCCTGTGTTCTCACTATGGAAGCAAGCTTCTCAGAATGTAAGCCTTTTTTAGTACAAACCAAACCGGCAAAGTTAATATAAACTGTTAAATGCTAATGCATCTGTGCATTTTTTGGCCTTTACAGTTTGCAGCAGCTGCATGTGGAAATATTACAGTATTACTTAACGGATCAATTCATCATGCTTTTAACAAAACAAGGTGGGTACACTTACTATGCAAGATATGTTTCATGTAAAACGTGACACATTTGACCCTTTGAAATTAATTGAATTACCATGCTTATTTGATCTTACTGTAGGATCTACCTCCTTTAATTAATTAGAAAGGCCACAATTATTAAATAATAAAATAATAACACGTTTAGATTTGGTAACATATGCTTTTATGACATTACAATTGTTGAGAATTAAGAACATTTTAACTTTGTTTTACAAAGTGTACATTTTACAGCTATAAAGCTGTAACAGGGAGAGACAAGGAGACGTTGGATCCATATGCAGGTTGCTTTTATTTTTGTGAGGCATGGTCAAAACACTGGCAGACAGGAGTAGATGAGGAAAAACTACACAAGGGTCAGGGTAGGCAGAAAACATTCAAAAACCAGAAGGCAGTCCAGAGTCAAAGTCCCAAGCAAGAAAACAGGCAAACACAAGACAAGGTAACAGATAAGGGCAAAACAATACTTTGCAACTTCCTGTTTGGTTGGCCTCTGCTTTATAGTCACCAAACAGGAAGTTGCATCATAGGAAGCACAGGGAGCGAATGCCAACTGACGGGGAAAAAGCTCCCTCTGCTGGCCTGGCATTACAAAAGCTAATTATTTTTCTCCCATTCACACATTATTATCCAGTGTTCAGATATTTTATGGTATTATTGCAAATCTCCTATACTCCTATCCTATAAAATTCTATTTTTGTTTTTTTTCATTCTCCAAGTATGCTGGTACTACACCATACAATACAAGTACTATTACAATGGCAGGGCAGACAATTAATAAAAGTACAGATGGATTTGTGCATGATACAGTGCAAAAGAGAAATGAAGCCGTAGTTTGTTTGTCTTGCAGACCAGGCGTGTATGCTCCGGTACCATCTTCCTGATGGCAGGAGCTGGAAGAGGTGATTTCCTTCACAATACTGGAGGTTTTACGGCAGCATTGTGTGAGGAAAATGTCCAGAATTGAGGGCAGAGGGGCATCGATGATGTTTTCAGCTGTGTTCACCGTCCGTTGTAGGGTTTTCCAGTCAGCAGCACTGCAGTTACCATACCAGACGGTGATGCAGCTGGTCAGCACATTCTCGATTGTGCCCCTATAGAAAGTGGTGAGGATTGGTGGAGGGAGACTTGCTCTTTTAAGCTGACGCAGCTGTTGGGCCTTCTTGGAGAGTGATGTAGTGTTGGTGGACCAGGTGAGATCCTCTGTTATGTGCACTCCCAGGAATTTGGTGCTACTGACCTTCTCCACGGTCAAGCTGTCAAGGGTCAGTAGCTGGTGGTTAACAGGGTTCTTCCTGAAGTCCATATCAAACTCTTTTGTCTTGCTCACATTGAGGGACAGGTTGTTTGCACTACACCATTTGACAAGTTGTGTCACTTCCTCTCTGTAGGATGTTTCATCATTGTTGCTGACGAGGCCTAACACAGTTGTGTAGTCAGCAAACTTGATGACGTGATTGGAGCTGTACTTGGCAGTGCAATTGTGGGTCAGCAGGGTGAAGAGCAGCGGGCTGAGTACACAGCCCTGTGGGGCGCCTGTGCTTAGTGTTGTGGTGCTGGAGACTGACTGAGGTCTTCCTGTTAGAAAGTGCAAGATCCAATTACAGAGGGAGGTGTTTATGCCCAGCAAGTTTAGTTTATTTACGAGTTGTTTTGGTATTATTGTGTTAAACGCTGAGCTGAAGTTACTGAAAAGCATTCTGACATATGAGTCCTTGTTTTCTGGGTGGGAAAGGACCAGGTGGAGGGTGGAATCTAGCGAATCTAGTGTGCTGGGGAGGCTGGATTTGATGTTGGACATGACCAACCTCTCAAAGCACTTCATCATGATTGGAGTCAGTGCTATGGGATGGTAGTCATTTAGGCAGGTCACATATACTTTCTTTGGTACCGGTATGATTGTTGTAGGTGTAGCGTGTGGTCCTGAGGCCACATGAGGGTCAGGGGCCATCTGGATGATAACAGCTTCAGATATGACTTGGGAGTAGGGAAAGCTCACTTTTACCCACCAGGGGGGCCAAAGGTCCCAGTAAACCATGCCAGGTCCAGAGATGTTATCACCTCTCTGGCC
>JBAJNP010005346.1:0-29462 GCA_036877545.1 Yasuhikotakia modesta
ATAATGTTCATCAGCTGAATCTTGTAACGCTGATTTCATTGCATGTGTGTTTAGAGACGAGCCGTTTATCTGAACGCAGAGCTGGATGAAGGGATGGAGCGATGGAGCCATCAGAGGAACGAGCAGAAACAGAAAGAGGAACATTTAAAATCATTAATGCTGAAGCCTAAAGGCAATTTATTATTAAAGGACAAAAAGTAATAAATATACCTGATAAGAAAACCTGGTGCATGACTTATTCAAACATAATAAATATACCAACATACCACAAAAGGGAAAGATATGTGTTACATACAATGCAGTTATAAAGCATTATTTTGTAGGAGAACATCATGCAGCATTTAGCAGATGTTTAGTGATTTACTGTACATTTATTGACATGGTTTTCCTAAGCATGTTTTCATTATAATTTTGCTCAGCAAAGCAAAGCAGACCAAGAACTTTTATTTCACATTTACATTTCTGCCGTTTACAGGTACTTGTAAAAACAGGTTTCAAGTGGTTTTCACCTCATTTAGTTCAAAGAATGTCAAAAGGAAACAATATCAGTGTATCCTGATGTTTGTTTATCATTAACTTGGAAAGAGTTTCCATGCAATGTGATGCATAAACTGAGACTGTTCACAGTTATAAACGCTTTACAAATATAATGTACCATAAACCAGTCGTGTCGTAATGCATCTGTCCTCTAGGTGTCAGTGTTGCTCTGATTTTTCACCTGGCGTCGTTTGTCTGACCTCCTTTCTCTGTTTTCTGCACATTTGTGTGTTTCTGTGTCAGTGTGATCATTCTGTGTTCATCATCTGTTCCTGTAATAAAGATGCTGTAATAGAAAGTATCCAAGCTCAACAAGATGAGATTTTCTGTCCCATGCCTGAGAAAGTCATCAGGGCTGTTGCTATAGTGACTCCATTTTATATGAACCACAAAACTTCATTTTACTTTTTCATGCAGAAAAACCTCTAAATCTTGAATATCAATCAGTGCAGAGATGAATGTTTGTGGTCATTTCATGTTAATCGCCCTGAATTTTTGTCACTGTCTGATCTGATCTGATGAATCTCATGTCATCAAAAATCTCTCTGTCTCTGTCTCTCTGTCTCTCTCTCTTTCTCTCTGTCTCTCTTTCTCTCTGTCTCTCTGTCTCTCTCTCTCTCTCTCTCTCTCTCTCTCTCTCTCTCTCTCTGTCTCTCTCTCTCTCTCTCTCTCTCTGCTGATATCAGCACCTTCGCTCCATAATTATGGCTCCATTTGCTGAGCTGCAGATTTTTCTCTGGTGTTTTACTGTTTTTTTGTCAGCATTATAAGACTGTTTTCTTAAATGCTGGAGGCTGACAAACATAAAAATCTCCCACATGCTGTTAGATTCTCTCACACCGCTGAAGACCTTGAAAAAGTCCCTTTTCCTCTCCATTTTATTATATTTACATTAAGGTATTATAGTATTAAGTTCTGTTGATTATAGAAATAATTCTCCAGGCCTGTGTAACTTAGACTATAACATTTTAACTTACACTCTTGTTAAAGCATCAAGACAATAATAATCAAATCATTATTGTTACCAGTTTTTCTTTTTTCAACCACTGATGTTTTTCTTTGTCTAGTTCTCTCTCTCTCTCTTTCTCTCTCTCTCTTTCTCTCGTGTTGTTGTTTTTCACAGAATGAGATCCAGATGTTTGCTTGAAGCCCAACAGAGAGAGAGAGAGAGAGAGAGAGAGGACAGGAAAGTTGATGATATAAATGTTCAACAAAAGAAGTTAAAGATCTGAAAGCAGATGTCTGGTGTGTGTGTGTGTGTGTGTGTGTGTGTGTGTTGGAGGAAACCCCACAACATCAGAACAGACAAAGAGCAGGAGAGAGAGCTGGTGTGAACTGGGTTGTAAGGACTGTGAGAGACACTCCGTACCAACAGTAAATAAAAGGTTCTGTATGATTATGTACTTACAGACTCTGGTTCACATTTCCTGCCCTTTCTGTAAAGACAAAATCTCCAAAGGTCTGTAGAATCAGCATAAATATTTAGCCGACATGAGACTTTTATTAGTAGATGGAGGTTTGCTTATACAGTATAAATTAAATAAAGAGAAACACAGTTCAGTGGTCATTCCACACAAATATTTGACCACAGAATTCCAAGATTAACAAATAAAATTCAGGAATTCCAGACAATTATTCCATCCTGTGTGAATATGGATTTATAACAAGTTTCTCCAACTTAACCATCTGCTCTCACACACACACACACACACACACACACACACAGTCTCAAAGGCTAGTAGCTGTCCAGGCCATTTTGTCAGCTCAGAGTGTGTATATGTGTGTGTTGCGCATTTTGTCTCTTGGCCTCCCCCCAGATGAGTTCAAACACACTGACTTCCTGTCCTGTCCTTCTTACTCATCTGTCCATCTTCACAGAGCAATGAAGCTCTTTAGTACGATATTTAGACCATTGCATGTTTTTAATATCTGCTGCCTGAACATACGAGTGGCAAACACAGTTTCTCCAAATGAAACCTTGTTGCTGTAGCAAGAAACCACCGGAATTTCACTAGAGGTGAATCACGAGTAATTAGACAAGCCCTGTCATGTCATTCTGAAATCTGATGAACTGTTTCTCATTCATCTGACAAACACACACATCATTATTCTGGTAAAATGACTCCACTTCATGATGGAGGTAGAGAAAGATTTGAAGGGGATGGGCAGGAAAACAGCACAGAGAGGATTGTGGTGGGGTGTCATTTAAAAGCCTCATAAAAGAGAACAATTTTGCTGTGTGGAGAAACCGGGAGGAGGCGGAAATGGCGGAGGGCTGTTTTTCTGTCTCTCTCAGCTGGAACAGTTTTAAGACACCGAAAAAAACAGGAATGTTCCGTCCTTAACTCCAAAGTCCGGGATACATCTCCTTTGTGTGTCCTGATATGAGAACTCACACACTGTCCTGTTACCCAATAAACTCAAAATATATAACTGAGACTTTTCTTTAAAATAACAACAACTTATAACAGTACAGGAGAGAATATTTTTAAATCTTCAGGAAAAAGGGAATCGTGTTACAAAAAGGGATTTTATTTAATTTTCATTTCCAAAGTACAAAACAGGCAAAAATCTCATTCCCTTTACATTTACATTATCATTATAAATATAATTACCATTATCATTGTTAAAGCCAATTCAGAAACGTTTAATACTGATCTATGAAGTTCTGCTACAGAAACTCATAGCACCATTATTACTGTTCATAATGAATCCGTTATCTTCCTCTCATCGTTTCTCTTCTCACCGCACTGAAGAGCAAGAAAATGTCTCACAAAGACGATCTTGTCTCCAGCCAAACTTTTACAGATGATTATAAAAGCTGACAGTATAAAGTCATAAGGCCTGTGTCCAGCAGGACTTAAAATGACAATTTACAAAAACATCTACACAAGGAGAACAATAATAACAATAACCATAGATATAACAACAACACAGATCATTCATGAAATATTATTAACCAGTAAAATGTAACGTTCAAACACAAGTATTTTGCGTTGCTCTGCTCTACAGATGTTATCAAAAAACGCCCCGACAGCCGGAGCTGAGCTCTGTCCCTGAACTCTGACATTTCACCTCGTCTCTAAAGTTCAGCCAAACTTTGTGCACACACTGCAGTGAGTAAACGTCCTGTCTTTGGTCAATAAAGGGTGTTGGGAAGGTCTGTCCCTCCAGAACTGTGACTCAGTGATAATGGCACTTTATCAAGAGGTTTTCACTGGATCAGTAAAAGTCAAATGAAGTTTATGACGTAATTTAAAGTGAGATGAAGATGAATGTGTGTATAGAGCGTGTCAGTCAAACAGCCGCCCGGCTGGAGTCGCGTTCAGTTCTGCTGAGGGAGATTTACAAAGAGAATGAAGGAGGGATTTATATCAAAAGGAGGACGAGAATAAAAGTGCATTTCACTGAGCGAGGGTTAAAGTTTAACTATGTAAATAATGGAGGCTGGGGGATGTCTGCACCTCCCTGATGTTGGGTTTATTTAAAAACATGTACATAGACAAACATACAACACATCACTTCTTCATGTCATCTTTCTGGACCTGTAAAACAATCACACGTCTCTCCCATTCAACACCCTCCCAAAGTCATCAACTCATATCCCATCTAATTCTCCTCCCTCTTTTTCTCCTCCTGCTCTTTAAACCTTGTCGAGCAGTGAGCGGTGGAAGTAGAGGAGGCGTCGAGGAGTGCCGTGATGATGGAAGTAAAGGAGAGCTCCTAATGTGATCAGCACACAGGCCAGAAGAAAGAGAGGAATAACTATGGTCGTGATCCGTCCAGTGGCCCCTCCCTCTGACTCATCCACCTCAATGATGAGCACTTCCTCATCCGTCCTGCTTCTTTTCTTAGGCTCCTCCCCTTCACAGCCCATCCAATCAGTGAGAACAGATTTTGGGAAGCCCGGCTCCACCTTCAGCTGTTGATTGTTGAACTTCCAGTACTTGTTGGCTTTGTAGAAGTATGTGAAAGCTGAAGAAAGAGCAAGAGAGTTTTGAGATTGTCAACACTGCTTGGTTATAAGAACATTATTTTAACATTTATTTAAATTCTGTAATGTTTTTAAAACCTTCACTGACAACTTAAGAAAAAAAATTGATATGTATGAAAACTTTTATTACCATTACCACAAGAACGTTTGTGATAACCTTAAAATACTTGATCTAAGAACGTTCTCCTGTGAAATGTTCCTGTACCTCCATCCTCACTCATGATGGCTCCTCTGATGTTATCTGGAACTCCTTTCCACACGCTGATGAGTTTGGGATAGTCAGCGTCCACTGACCTGCTGTTCTCATTGAAGCGGTAATACCTGAGAACGAGACAGAGAGATGAGTGGAAGAAGAAAATGAAGAAGTTTTTTTCACTGAATGATGCAAAACCTCATAAACTCATAATCAGATGTGAGTTTCTTACTTGGTTCCTCTGAAGAAGTAGGTGTTGCCAGTGGGTGTGTAGTAAACAGCTGCGTCCAGCTTATCTTTAGGGAGGCCTGTGCCGAGTTCCTTGAAGGTTTTTGGATAACCGTCATCCATTTTGGCTTCACTGAAGACCCAGTACTTATCACCTGGAGAAGTTAGGAAAATTACCACCACTGCACTGTCTTATGGATGAGGTGGAAACGCAGAAGGACAAACCTTTGAAGAAAACAAATTTCCCATCGGAACGTTCGTAGGCAGCATTGATAGAGGGGGGCAGTCCTTTCCAGAAGTGTCCGATGGGCATGGGATACCCCTGCTGAGGTTTACCATCACGCAGCCTCCAGAACCACTTCTCCTGCGGAGGAGAAACATGTGGAGGTGTGTATCAACAACACTCATATACACGTGTGTGTGTGTTTGAGAGAAGAGTGATTTAAAAGAGTTATTTTATGAACTATATAATCCTATATTTCCATCATTTACTCATCTTCATGTCATTCCAGATCTTTTGTGGAACACAACAGAAGAAATTTTGAGAAATGTTTTTTAGTAGTTTTGAGTTTATACAATGGAAGTCAACATGTGCTGTTGTTGTTTGGGTACCAACACACTTCAGAGTATCTTCCCTTGTGTTCCTCACACACAAAAATGCCACACAGGTTGGAATGACATGAGGAAGAGTAGATGAATGTTTGAATGATCTCTTTAAAAACTCGTCTGCATTCACTCCTGCACACCTTGAAGACAAACATCTCTCCCCTCAGAAAAGCGATGGTGTCGAAGTGTCCCTCACATATGTCAGGACCGAATGAAGGCCGGTCGGGTGTGCGGGTGGGGGGGCGAGGGGCCGGGGGCTGAGGGCCTTCATCAGAACCAGCACCTGCATAACGACACGGGTCAGAACTGAAACACTAAAATAAAGAAACACTAACAGTTTTACTACTGTCAAATATTTCCAACACATCTTTTCAGAAAACTGACTACCGTATATTTGCTGGATCCCTCGTTTGTCATCTTCTGGCAGAACAAAGTTCTCAGTATCCATCCACTGATAAAACGGAGCCATGATCGCAGATGGATCTCCTGAGTGCTCCAGACCGAGCGCGTGACCCAGCTCATGAACCGCCACCAGGAACACGTCATTTCCTGAACGGGAGGAAGTGACATCATCAAACAAAACGTCACAAAATCCAGTACAACTGTAGTTTGTTCAGTCAATGAACACATTCTGAATTCCCCTGTGTTTACCTCCCTGATCCACGTTGCCTGTTGTCCACGGCTCCGCTGCATCAAAATGTGTGTCCCCTCCGATACCATGACCTGGGAAATAAGCATGAGCCAGGAAGCCGCCCTCCCCATCAAACGGGGTGCTGTCTCCGTGAAACCCCTCCGCGAAAAACAGCATGATGTCTGCAAACTTGTCCACCTTGTCTTTGATTTGACTGAAAGGAATTTCACGGAACCTCAGCGGCGTCACGGCCTCCCAGACTTTAAACGCCTTTCTGATGGCCTCATGTGTGGCCTGTTCACCAACTTTAGGCGTGAAGTTCTGAATACTAGAAGAAGATGCAGAGACATTCATCATTGGTGTAATCAGGTAACAATTTTAGGTTGTATGAGTGTTTCTTTAACGTTAACAAAATAATGTAACTTTTTAATTCTGTATTGGTTTTTAAACACTGGCACAAAACTGTCATTTTTTAAAAATAGGACGAGACGTCTGGTAATTTCTTCCACATCCTAAAAAGAAACAAACATTCCTGTTTTAAATGTTTTGTGTGATAGTCTTTCCATTTATAATTAAAGTTCCAAAGAAGTTCCGCTTTTTCCATTTCTGCAAAATCAAGGTCAGTTACATTCTCAGAAATAAATGACATCAGAAGTCATTTATTTCTAAAAGTGTGATAAAGTGTGTATTTCACTTCCCTAAACACACACTTTATCCCATAATATGTCTCATGACAGTTCATACCTGAAGGTGACTTCTCTTTTCTCCCATTTCAGGCCCTGGATGACGTATCGTTTCTTTCTCAGGTTGCTCTTCAGCTCAGAACCGAATTTATCGGGAACGCCGCATCTCGGCCGCTGCATTGCCCTGACAACATCACACCCATGTGACCCATACCGAACGCCACTTCCTCAACACCAGGTTATTTTAAAAGACCACAAGATGGCAGAGGTCCAGTTCAGAGGCGACTGTAACTCACGTGAGTGTTTCCTGGTCCATGGATCCGGTCACAGTGAGGCCGTAGAACTTCTGCATGGCAGATATGGCATCGTTGATGGATTTAGGAGAGCGGATCGCCTGAGCATGGACATCACCGGGAGGGAGATAACCGTACTGCTGGAGCCAAGCCTGAGCAGAACCAGAACCGGCCACATTAACACACAACATGAAACATTCCCAGAACATTTTTATTACTTAATGGAAACATAGGGGATATGTTCTTTAAACGTTACTTGTATACTCCTCTTTAGTATTATAATGAATCAGATTTAAGATCTAACATGCAGTTTGTGTGACTTCAGTGAAATGAAGGCCAGCTGAATTATTTCATGTTGACATTGTGTCCCAAATGTCTCCTGCAGCATCTAATCTTCATGACACACTGTCTGAATGTATAAAACTCTACTGAACACAAAACAGCCAGAATCAACACACATTAGTGAAGAAACCGTGTGTGTGTGTTTATGAACTGGTTAAACTCTTGTGGGTAAGTTTATGTGTGTCTGGCAATCTGAAAACTTGTGTGGTTGTGTGTTTTAACACAATTAACCGTGTCTGATAGTTAATGGCAACCTTGTCTTTATTTAACTTTCTGAATATACAAGTGTGTCTGTGTTTCCAACCTCCCCAAACAATTTGCAAAAAAATGCCTTGAATCTGACAAAACTGGTTTAGGAAAAATGGCTTATAAATAAACATTATTTACTCCAAAATGCTGAAAAAAGTTTAAAACCATAACATAAATACAACATTTAATAATAATCTTTGAAAGCAACAGCAACAAAATTCTGAATTCTATGTATGTGGTTGTGTTTAACTAATTCTAACCAAACCGTAAAGTGTGTCTAAAATTAACAATAATAAATAAATACCAAATATAATAAATAGTAAATAAATACTTTTTAAAGTGCCGTCAGAATGTTTGTAATGGTTAGTGTTGTTTGTTTATCTGGTTGTCGATGGTCGGCTGAGGTGTAACATCATCACTCCACTGAAGGGTGTATGAGAAGCTGAACACTGACTGACTGTGAATGATGCAGTTTCTCTCGCTCTCTGTCCTTCACAATAAATAAACATGAGCAACACAAAAGAGGCAAAAGAAACAAAGAATTACACCAATAAAAAATATAAAGAGAAATATGGTTAATGTTTCTTTAAAGAGTTTCATCTTAAAGCTCAGTATAAAGTTCTCTGGCTATTGTGTAAAACTTTTTTCCTTTACAGGTCATTTTTTCTAGTTTCTGGAGATTGAGGAAGACTGTGATACAGGTGAAGAGTTTCAGCTCGTTATGTGATTGAGTCACATCAGGTGGTTTACAGGATCAGACTCCCACTGGGCTGGAGCGGGTGAGTAACTCAAACCACAGAGGGTGTCAGCAAAACTGACCTCAGACCTCAAACTGCTTCCTGTCTTTCTCTTCTCACTCGTCTTTTATAAACCTGACTGATTATCAAGGTTTATAATCAAAAATGTTCTCATCAAATGTTAAATGTTTATCTAAAATGTCAATCTAAGGTAGTCAGTGTAATGTTTTATCAACTTATAAAGCAAAGCCTTAAATACAATGTCTAAAAAACAGACGTTTTAAAGATTCCTGAAACCTCAAAATAGCATTTGTAATGTTTTTGTTACTTGAAATGAAACAAACTCAGAATAGTTGCCAGCGCTCCACTGATCAGGAAATCTTACCCAGAGGGCAATTTCACGGATCAGAACACAGTAAATCACAGACTGCCTCACACGGTACATTTTCCAGAGGAAGTGGTCTGCATGGGTCATATGGGTTGAGGATGTATAAATATGGACAATGTTCTTTAGTGTAGCGTTAACCCGGTCACCTCCGCTCCATTTTCGTTCTCTGAATCTTTCATTCGTCCTCCTTCATAAGTGCTCTCTGTGTGTGGTGGTCCCGCTGCGGTGACGCACCCCGTTTTGTAAAAACACTCTCTTAGTCATGAGGATGAAAACGTTTCTCTCTCTCTCTCTCTCTCTGAAGGCCACTCTTCTCTCCTAAAAAGCATCAAGTCTCCTCTTACGACTGCCAGCAATCCCAGAATGCCCCACCGGCCTGGATCTCCCAGCAGTGGGCATCAAAGGTTCTATTTACAACCTTCTACAGGTCCCTGAAACTGTGTGGCCATGTGTCAGCTATTAAAACGCACAGACAGGTAGTCTTTAATAAGTTTACTGAGCCTCTGTCTGTCTGGGGTAGCTGTGTAATACCCAAGGCCAAATCTGATATTATAAACAGGTCTGAAAACAGTTTTCTTTCCCAGGACCCTCAATAACAACTCCTAACTCTGTGATAGTCACTGATCTGTGGACATGCACAAGCTACTGCCACAGATGTCAGGAAGTTTAGCACCAAACAAAACACACAAGTCTGATTCTTAGCCAACAGATTCTAAGATATTGTGCAACCGGCTTCTCTGTGAGATGACCATTTCTGAGAAATATGGTTTTGTGGTTTTGGAAGATAAAAACACATTCCAAACTGGGATGAGGAACGTCTAACTTTTCTAAAAGGCTGGGCAGGGAAAGCACAGGGAAAGCTAGCAGGGAACGTTCTCAGAATGTTCTGTAAAGGTTCTCTTCAAACGTTCTTGCAGTACTGTTAGTAGAACATTTTTAACAGTATATTTGTATTTTATATACCCAAAATGTTATTCTTAAGTTGCTGGTGGAATGTATTTAAAAACATTACAGAGTAACGTTCTTATAACCAAGATATAATATTAATACATTTTGATCCATTTTGATCATTCATTCAACTTCGAAACAATTTGGGATTTGTTCCCATAACCTAAAATTATAGTTAAATCTCTGCTGATCTAAACCTCTAATAGCTTCTCTGCAATGAATCTGTGTCAAACTTTCCAGGCTAAGAAAAAACATTTATAACTTCTACAGCTGATTTGCTCCTGCTAAGATATTGGAGAGAGAAACACAACAACTGCAGAGACTGAAAAAGATACAAAAACCAAAATCCTGAGTGAGAATTCTGAAGATTTCAAAACATCACAAACTATAGGAAGAAAGTAAAGTGGAAAGAGGGCAGAGGTGAGTCTGACAGAAAGACTGAGTCAGTCATTTTCTCTTTCTGTGCCAATGGAAATATCGGAACGTTTTAGACATTAGCGCCCGAGTCTCACTCAGCATCTGTATGTGTAGATTCAGATTACTGCCCTCAACGGCCCTCAACTCTCACTGAACACCAAACAACCAACATCAACAATCACACAAACCGCAGAAACTGCTGTAAACAAAACCAGTAAACAGAAATGATCATTTATTTGTAATCCTTCAGATAACATCAGACGTTACTGATGCCTGACAGAACATCTACTGAGCTCCTGAAACTAGCCCATCTTCTCTCAGCTGAAGTTTGGGTGCTGTGGCACAACCAGCTGTTTTCCATAAAGCTGAATTGCTCTTTTTCTTTCTTCATTATTTAAATCAGCAGCACCTGTGACAACAGCAAAACTGCAGCGCTGTCGTCTGAGTTCTGCTTAAACCTGTGATTCAGAGTAACAGAAATATATTTGCTGCATAACTCAGTTAAAATAACAGAGTTCCTGTTCTGGTGTTGACCTAAGACAGTCAGTCACTTCTGCAAAATAATATAGTTTAATAAACAAGACGTTTGAGTTTTTACTGTGTTGGCGTCTGTGATTTAAACCTCCCCTCTTATCGCACACGAGTTCAGGTAAAGAATGTTATTGTTCGAAAACCTTAGACATCTTCGTTGAAATCTGCATAGCTGAATCTTTTCCACACCAGTCCTGATCTCTCAACCATCTCAGAAATGTGAAGGAGTCTGGAAGAATGCAATGAAGGCACAAAACTACACAGTTATTTAAGGGTTTAAATGCTCTCTGATGTTGTTTTCTTTATTTCAGGCTTTCAAGAGTTCCTGGCTTGAGTTTGTGACAGAGACGCCAAAACATCCTGAAAAATAGTCACTGGTTCCTCTCTTCAGTTCTGAATCTAGCACATGTAGGTCTATATCTAAAGCTAACGCAGAACGTTCTCAGAACGTTCCTTCCTAAACGTTCTGCCAAAGCAATTCAAAAAAGTTATTGCAGTAACGTTAGTAGAACATTTATAACTTTATGTATATAAAATGTTATACTTGAGGTGTTAGTGAAACATTTTCAACACTTTACAGTTTATTATGATGAGATGCATAAATACTCATGACACGTAGTTGCGTTTCTGTCCAGCCACACACACACACACACACACACACACACCATTAACACAACAGTGTCATTTTTACCTCTGGTTTCACAGTTTTGTCGCTTGTCTCACTTTGCACCAGACAAACGCCCGCGAGCACGAGCACGAGCACGAGCGCCAGCAGCCGCGGAGACATTCCTGCGCAAAATCACACCCGCAAAAACACGCAAAACTTTCTTCTGTAACTCTTAACTTTTGCGGCAGACGATCCTGCGTCAAACCATTTCAATGGTGACAAAATAATCCTTAGAATTTGCCCTGATAGTTTTTTTTCCGAGATGCAAAAGAACAAACGCAACCAAATGTCAATATATATAAAAGCCTTTAAAACCCGCAGCTAAAGGTTTGGGATAAACACACTATTGCCAAACGCCGCATTAGTGAACTATACGTCTCTCCAACCCGCTCTTCAGTTGTTTCTCATCCTGCATTGAGTTTTTCTTTTGTTCTCATGTGATCGCAGACAGTGTCAGATGAAGACGTGGTTGTCTCGTCTGCTGTGGTCGTCTGCGCAGACCCTCGTGCTGTGGGAGGAGCTCAACTCAAACGCCACAGACCTGCAGGTATCGGCGTAAAACGTGTATAATATAATAATATAAGTTGAGATCTCTACGCCATTTACATTGTTAAAAGTGGTCATAAGAAACTGAGGAATGACTAGCTGCGTCCAGGCTGGAGACATAAGAGACCCTAGCAGTAGCAAGCTAGTTTAGTTTAAAACTTTATACATCTCCGCGCATCAAAACACAGGAAGGTGTAGTTTGATGGGACAACCTGTGCTTAGTTACTGCCAGCAGAGACGAGACTTTACATACTGAGATCCTGATAAAAACCTTTCTGAAATAATCTATCCTCCAGATGAAACGTCCAGAGAGCACGAGGAACACAAAGCGTGATGACATCTAGCGTTGAGTGCGCGCATTACAAGCGCAAGACGTGCGTATTGCGTCACTGAAACGTGCGTGGCCTCGCGCCTACGTAACAGACCTCGCGGAAGTGACAGAGAGCGAATGTCAACAAGAAAGACGGAGGAAAGGTAAATAAACTCACCGAATACCTCGCGTTTAAACGACACGATCTGATTACCGAGCGTTTATTTGACGACAACACGCGCTGGGACGAAGTAAAGAAACTCGGGCGGGCGTTAAATGGCTCCAGTCAGGCCCGTCGGAAACGAAACTTTCTGAACAACGCGTCCGTTTCGGAGCTGGTCGTCCGGTCTGCCGGTGGCCGTTCACGGCTCTTTTAAAGCACGTTTACCGTGTTAAAGTGCGAAATGTGGCTGGAAGGTTTATTTCCGTGTGTAAACATCGCGGTGGTCGCGCGAGGCAGGAAACCTGCCCTGAAACTTCACACGTTTTGCTCCTTTAATATCGGGGCTTGTCGACACCAGCACCTCAGCTGACAGTTTAGGTTGTAAGGAGGTTTACCCGAACGTTTCCTAACGTTTGTTAAGTAACAAATGCGTTTACATATTCTAGGAACGTCTAGTCAAAACGTCTGGATTTGGGCGTTGTATTAAGGTTATTTCTGGGTTATGAGCACGTTTTCTACATTAATGTCGTGTTTTTAAAACTGTTCCTTCGTCTTTCCAGCTAAACGACATGACGGATGGGATGGTGTGGATGGATCCACAGATGATATGAATGAAAGAGTGTTTTAACTGGTTTTATGACTGTCATTGGTGTGTTAGGATGTCTGTCTCCCTCAGCCTTCCTGTTGTGGCTCTGTTGGTTTTATCAGGTGAGATCCAGTGACCTGAGAATGAAAGTTTATCTAAGGTTTATGCTAGCCTTGCTTTTGTAATCATTTACACGTTGTAATGAACAACTTTCTTGTTTGTTTTTTGTCTCCCACAGTTCCCAGCACTCTGGAGCTGGCCTTCAGTACTGGTGAGAGGAACTCCACACTCAACACTTATTCTGTGTTATTCGGTTTGCTTCTCAGTATAAACACTTGATCCACTTTTAATAATGAATTATAAACCAAAGTTGATTGAAACAGTCATTGAGCAAACAAACTGAAAACTGAAAGCAACAGTTATGAAACGTCACCTTATTATGATGCATTTTATTAGTGTCTCCACCCCAAAGTCTTTTCCTTGTTGGTTATTTCCTTATTTTCTCTGTTGATACAGATGTCTGTCTGTTTTATCTAGTTGTACACTTCAGAAATTAAGTTGTTTCCATCATTTTTCTTTCCATCATTTTTCTGTAGGTTTTCAATACAGTGTTTATACACGTGTTTTATACCATTGACAGAACTTGAGCTTTTTAAACATCTGTATAAAATTAATGATCCGGTTAATACAATCTGTTTCAGCTCATTGTGATCATGCACCCAAAATACTACAGAACAGACAAGGAGAGATTCACAGCTCCGCCCATCACTCCTGGTCGCCCCGCCCACTCAACTGCAGTTGGCTGATTACCTCAGCAGTTGGGGAGCGTGTCATTATCAGGTACAGGAAGCTCGTCTGTCATTGGTGGATTTTATTGTCTTTGATATACCAAAATAATTGAACACAAACAAATCATTTATATGTATTTTGTGATGTTTTGCAGATGTTAACAGTTTGCTTTGATCCTTATGTTGTAATAACGTTCTTTCAATCATCTGCGGTTTCTTTTGCGTTCCTCTCTGTAGTTTCTCCCAGTTTAGCATGAAGTGCGGGCGTGAGTGGGTGTCTGTGGCCCCTCTAACCGGCCGGCCCGTTAAATTCTGTGGTTCTGAGCTTCCAGCACCGTTTGAGCTGACCGGAGGAAACGTAACCGTGACGCATCACTTCTTCCCTCATTTTTATCCCATATCAGGGTTCTACCTTTCCTATATCAAAGGTCAGTGGAACCGTCACGGTTCTTGTTCTGTCACAGGTGTTAAATTCTTTATTTCTCGCATGGCATGTTTATAAATGCATTGAATAAAATTGTCACAATTGCGACTTTTCTTATAAGTTACAACTCAATATCAGTCAAAATGTAAAATACTTAAGAAAAAAGTTTGATTAAAGTTGAAAAGGCAACAAAAAGTTTTAGGGTTTTTTTAAACTGTCTCTTCTTGTTTTCTAGACTCTGGTCCCTGTTTCCCGGGAGAGTTTGAATGCTACAGCGAGCGCTGTCTCCCGTCATCGTGGCGATGTAATGGACGCGTTGAATGTCTTGGAATAGGGGATGAACTGGGTTCTGATGAGGATGGATGTGATGACATCACTCCTGTTCCTCAAACAGATGATGTAAATAATTTCCATTCCAATGATCTCACCACCCAGCTTGTCATGTTGGCCAACACGGATGTTCCAGAACCCAAAGAACCGGACTTTCCTTTGCTGCCCCAAGGAGGGCCGTGCGGGGGATACTTAAATGCATTTTACGGGTCATTTATTCCCCCTGTACTGACGGGACCACCGTTGGAGTGCGTGTGGACCGTTGACCCACAGGATTCCAGACCACTCAGATTAGAACTTCAGCAAATGTACCTCGGCCCCGGAGACACAATCATAATCACAGACCAGCCGCACGGCACCGGCAACACCATTAAAACTGTGAGTTATGCTGTCTGTAAACGTGCCTGTGTTATGGTTGTCATGTATCAGATTATCGATACACGATTGTGGTCAAAATAATTCACAGAAATCATAGTATTCATAGTATTTGTTATAAAAGAAAATGCTGTCAGTTTTGTCATTTTATATGTAATATTAACACAATATCGTTATGGTTTTTAATTAGTTGTTGTTACTGGTATATTGTGACATCCTTCTTCTCATTGGCTGTTACAGATCAGCTACGTGTCCAATAGCAAAGTGGTAGAGGTGGAGTCCCGCACCGGCTTCCTTTCCCTGATCTACCATACGCTGCCTGCGTCGGAGGGGCGGGGCTTCAACGCAACCTATCGCATCGCAGATTATTGCTTTCCGTGGGAGGGGCTTTGCGGAGGATCAATGGGAGGCTGTTACACTCAGAAGCAGCGCTGTGACGGTCACTGGGATTGTCCCGAAACGGGTCTGGATGAGGTGGCGTGCGGGGGCTGCCCGGCGGGGCACTTCCTGTGTGGGGGGATGCAAAAATCCGTCCACCAGCTGAGCCACCCGGTCTGCTTTTCCATCCACGAGCGCTGCAACTACCAGCTGAACTGTGCGGACGGAAGCGATGAGAGAGAGTGTACCGTCTGTCAGCACGGCACGTTTCACTGTGACAGCGACAGGTGTGTGTGTGCACGCGTACGGAGTGGTCGTCACAGGTGTGGATTATCATGTTGTTAATGTAACGTGTTTGAACAGGTGTGTGTTCGAGAGCTGGCGCTGTGACGGACAGGTGGACTGTAAGGATGGCACAGATGAGCTCAACTGCACCGTGACTCTTCCCAGAAAGGTCATCACCGCCGCCACGGTTGGCAGCTTAGTCTGTGGTCTTCTGCTGGTCATTGCGATGGGCTGCACCTGTAAGCTGTACTCGCTGCGCAGTCGAGAGTACAGGTAAACCGCACACCTCCCACCGGTGCATGAGCTCCTCAACAGTATGTTTTTACCGCATTTCTTTGCATTTTGTTCCCGCAGCTTGTTCGCGCCAATCACACGACAGGAAGCAGAGCTGATCCAGCAACAAGCCCCGCCCTCTTATGGTCAGCTGATCGCTCAGGGCATCATTCCACCGGTGGAAGATTTTCCTACTGAAAACCCCAATGAGGTAAATCTCTTACTGAAGCCTCATCCCACCAGTGAGATACTGATGAACATGAGGGACCCATTACAGTTCATTAAAAGTTTAAAGTATCATGCAGTCAATATTTTATTAGCAGAACTAATGTTGTGTTTTGTAAATAATTGTCCCCTTGAACAAATATTTAATGATTTATTGACACATTGATCAAAGAACTACTATATTTGTGTGTGTTGTGTGCATCTCTGCAGGCTGTGTCTCTTTCTCTGAGAGGAATACTGCAGCTCCTCAGGCATGACAATACCTCTCCCCGGCGGAGACGCAGGCCGCGGTTTGTTCGCAGAGCTGTCCGTCGCCTGCGAAGGTGGGGCTTAATTCCCCGATCCGCCCCCAGGTCAACTCAGACCGCAGCGTCTGCCTCCCAACAGACGGACACTGCTGCCTCTGGTTCTGATCCCGCTCACTCGAGCCCTGAAGTTTCATCAGTGACACCAGAAGCTGCAGGTCAACTTCTGCCTCAAAAACTCTGTTTATCCCAGCAGACAGAGACGTCACAGCAACAAGGAGAGGCCCCTCCTCCTCCTTTCACTCCACCTCCTCCCCCTGCCCAGCCAATCAATACTCACGAAACGCAACCGGCATCGCCTGCAACCGCCCCGCCTAGCAGCCCCTCTCTGACATCACTCTTCCACACGCTGGGGAGGAGCATCTATCGTTTCAGGCCATCCTCGTCCGCTGCCTCTCTTACTTTATCTGCTTCCCCCTCGTTTTCCTCCTCTTCCTCAGAAGATGAAGTGCTGCTGATTCCTCTCTCTGATGACACAGTCTCTGAGGATGATGTGCCAATGCTCACATGAAACCATGCTTGTGTTTCCAGTTTCTTCCTGCCTTCAGCGCATGTTTGCTTCTTGTGCTGCTTGGTGCCTTATCTTGTTTTAAACCATTTGTTTTCCTGACGTAAAGTATCGAGTTGTGTGTGTGTGTGTGTGTGTGTGTGTGTGTGGATGAATATTTGACGTGTGTGTGTGTGTGATGGTTGTGCACTAATGACTGTTTTATAAATATATAGTAGAAGAAACGTTTGCACAAAGAAACCTCTCTTTGTTTCTGTGTTTGATCTTGTGTGTGTGAGACCCGTTACAGAGCTGCCAGCGCTACGACTGCTAGCATTAGCATTGCTTTTCCTTCTGCTGGCTTCATTTGGGACGGTTGTGTGTCATCACATCGCTGCAGGCAACTGTCACGTGTGTTTCTAACAAGTGCCTTAGAATGAGCTTCCTGGGTATCTGTCCGGTGAGTGTGTGTCTGCTTGCATGTGGAGCCAAACACACACAGACATGATGCAGAACTCACTCTCGCTGCGGAAATGATGGTGCATGGCAACTGTGGCAATAATTTAATAACAGAAACGTGTGTGTGTGAGAGAGAGAGACAGTCCCTCTGGTGCTGGAGGTTTTACTCACACTTTTATG
This sequence comes from Yasuhikotakia modesta, assembly GCA_036877545.1. NCBI lineage: Eukaryota > Metazoa > Chordata > Actinopteri > Cypriniformes > Botiidae > Yasuhikotakia > Yasuhikotakia modesta. The sequence continues at coordinate 17,559 of JBAJNP010005346.1, forward strand.
GGCACCACCCGCCTGAATAACATCACGATGACATCACATTTTATGTCTTTCCAAATGAAAAATACAGATTTAATTTACACTTTCTGGGTTGTTTGTAAGCGGATGACCGGTTGTAGTGCCATATCTATAATCACATGATTTCTGCCTCTGTTATGATCTCATTTCACTCCTGTTACTCTGTTGATGGTTGTTTTTATCTGTTGAGTGACTGCAGCAGAACACGGTGGAAGGAATAATCATGTCGATGTGTTGATGATAGTAACACGAGTTTCACTGTATATATTTGCTAAACCAGCTAGAAAATCCACACAGATTAAAATGATTTGCACTTTTAAGTTTCTCTGGTGTTTTTTTTGTCTGCTTAAATGTTCGATGTGTCTAAGTTTCTTATTTTGTTTGTGCTTTACAAAAGTCTCTGTGTCATCTTCATGTTTAGATCATTCTGTGAGTTGATGGAATAGTACATTAACACTGTCAGAGATTTAGATGCGTCTTAGAGTTGTCATGGCGACCGGCACAGGTAACAGGTAAAGGTGACGCTTCCTCTTCAGGGTGAAACAGAAGCGTGTCACTGATTTGCACTGAAACAATGAGGTGAATGTTCTGTAACGTTCTGTTAGCGCTTCAAAGACATCCTGAGGGAACAGAAGCAGTGCTGGTAAGACATTTTAACCCTGTGGTTTTAATCAGAAGCATTTTGTCTTAGTTTAACATGAATCTTATCAAATGTTTTGTTTTGATTTGTTTTATTCATGTTTACTTTTAATGTTGTAAAAAAGTCTCTTGAATTGATRGGTAATTTTATAATTGTTTCTAAACTATGTTGAATGTTTATGTATGTGTAAAGCATTTACAAAACTTTTGTAAAACTTTTCTGGCAGAATGTTGCAGCTTCAGTGTGGACATGAATTTTTTTTAACTTTATGTTGTTGTTTTGTTAGGTGATGGCATTTCTGCGTTGTGTCTGGATTGGTGTATTACTGTTGCCATGGTGTCCGGATACTGGTGGGTCGTGCATCTTTGACACAGTTCAGAGATCAGTCCATGTTGTGTCACCACCCGTTAAACTGCAGAAACCAGTTGTCACTGCATCAGAGGAGAACCCAAAACCTCATCGTTCTGAACCTCAGAGATCCAGAAGAGCAACCAGAGACGTCCAGTCTGATCCACAACCAATCAGAATCAAGACCTGGATTCCAAGAACAAGCCCCGGCCCCTCAGAGCGGGAGAGAGAGAGAATAATGGCCGCAGTTAATGAGGCTGTGGGTCAAGTGTCCAGTTTACTGTCAGGTTTGTGAGTCTTCTGATTTCATGCTGGAAATATTTAGGTACTGACAATCTTGCCTTTAAATTCTGACAGTAACTTTATTCAGCTGGGATGATCTGTCAGCTTATTCAGTCTTCCATGAAACGATTGAAATACAGGTTTTAAGAGACTTGATTTTGTGTAAAACTGTGTTTACAGTGCGAGGAGTTTCAGACAGACTCCTGCTCAACCGAGATCTCAACAAATACTGCAAATTCATCTGGAGAAACAGCAGCTCTCTCAACTATATGAAGTGTGTTTACATGTTTTAAACCTTCACGTCACTTTACTGACATTTGGTAACAGATTTATTTCTGCACTCCAGAATTGAATTGAATTTAATCAGTTTTGATCTCCTCAGATGTGGCCGAGCCAAAGACATCTACAGGTCTGAGAACTGTCTGGACGTGACTGTAAGTCCCACTTCATAAACAGACTGTATAATACTGCCCATGATATTGTCATGTTCCAGTGCTTCCTGCTTTTGATTGACAGATACCAGATGAGCACCTAGATGGCTGTTCTGTTTATCCGCATCCAGATCAGCCAATCCCGAGAGTGCTGAGACCAGAAGGGGCGGGAGTTCCTGACACAGACTTCCTGCTTTATGTGTTTATTCACAGCACTGATAAATGTCGAGCAGAGGTTGATTTTTTTTTAATACACGCTGATCTCAGATCAGTCAGAGTTTCTCTGTTGTTTGATGGTGTGTGTGTGTGTGATGTGACGTGTCTCTCTCAGGCCGGTGTGTTGGCTTACTCAGCTCACTGTCAGACAGACTCGACCGGACGACCACTCGCTGGGGTCATGGTTGTGTGCAGAGAACAGCTCACAGAGGACAAATACTCCCACCATCACATTGTGCAGGTGACAGGAAGTGTGTTAGATAACAGATCCCAGCTCACAGTATTGAGTTTTAAGAATGTTTCTGTAATTTTGGAAGCTTCCAGTATTTTAGATATTGTATTAACTTGATATTACTTGGTTAAAAAGTGTTATTCAAAATGTTAAAGTTCCACTAATGCTTTGATATATGTATGTTACTCTAGAATAAAGTTACTAGCATGACTGCAAGGACTTTTGAGAATTCTTTGAGATTTTTGAGAATGTCAGCTGGAATGCTGTGGTGTGTGTGTGTGTGTGTGTGTGTGTGTGTGTGTGTGTGTGTTGCACAGACTGTTCTTCACGAGCTCTTCCATGTTTTGGGCTTCAGTAAAGATCTCTACAGCAGATGGGTGGATTGTTCTCTCTCCAGTCAGAGTCAGTAACACTGCAGCTGACAATACAGTAACAATACAGTTACAGTATTCAGTCTGCATCTCTTACATTGTGATTGTTGTGTTTTGTTTTAAAGTTGGTGAGAAGTGTTGGTCTCGTGGTCACGTGACCAGCACAGATGAGACTGGACAGGCGAGACTTTATTCACCTGCTGTGAGCAGAACAATGAAGGAACATCTCAACTCCACACACACTGATCTCGGAGCTCCACTGGAGAACATGGTGAGCACAACACAAACCTCTACTGTCAGAACCCCACAGAGGAAGTCAATCAAACCCTCATTGTTGAACTCCTTCATGTTTTCAGGATGCTGGTTCTGACGGCGTCTCGTCTCACTGGGAGGCTCGTGTTCTGCAGGGTTCCATCATGACAGCTGTTCTGGTGGAACCGTCTCTGGTTCGGATCGATCCGTTCACACTGGCTGCTCTTCAGGACACAGGCTGGTATTCAGTCAACCTCAGCCGAGCTCAGAGTCTGATCTGGGGAGAGGGTAAGACATCCTCAGCTGAGCCCAGAATCACCAAATCACCGTCAGACAGTTCAGAGCCGACCCAGTCAATAGGAAACGTGCCTAACGTTCTCTAAAAGTTCTCAAACTTTCAGAAACTTTCTTGTTTTTGTTACTGAATGGAAATGTTAGGGAGATATTCGTACACATCTAAAACTGCTAGCTGGGGAGTCGTCTTGTTTTGCTGTTATACGTTTACAGACATGAAGGTAAATATTAAACTGTGTTTGTTTCAGGTGAGGGTGATCAGTTCGGGTCTTCAGTCACCTGTCATAATTCTTCAGCGTTCTTCTGCACAGGCAGGTAAAATCCGACAAAAGTTTTTATTGTTATTTAAAAGTTTGGGTTTTTTTTATTTGTAATTAAACCTTGTCATGTATTATAGCGGATTGGGGTGTCATTATCTTCACCTCCACAAGGGGACGTGTCTCACCGATCGGTACCTGGATGGCTGCTACGTCTTCAAACCTCTGACTGATGCTGTAAGACTTCAGTTGTGCGGTTTCTGTTTATATTCTCTTACATAGATAAATTGTGATGTGATTACAGTGTGATTTGTGTGCATCAGAGCGAATGCTGGATGGAGGAGAATCAGAGAGACGGTGGACAGGTGAGCGGTGAGATCTTTGGACCCGACAGCCGCTGTTTCATCTCCAACCTCACCACCAGAAAGGTGCAGCGGACTCCCGCGTACATACCATTAATATTTCTGTTGTTTTATTATTACTGTTAACACTTACAGTGTTTATATGTTCTGTTTTTCAGACTCTTTCATCTGTCAGTGGGTCAGTAGCAGGTCATTGTTACAGACACAGGTGCTCAGGTGTAAACAGGTATCAGATCCAGGTGAACGGTTCTGATTGGTTGGACTGTCCAGCAGGGAGGAGCATCGAGGTGTGTCAGAAACGCACTTATTTCTGAGCATTTAACATTTTAAACCTTTAAACTAAGTCACCTGTTCAATTTTACAGGTTCCCGGTTATCAGGGCGTAATTTCCTGCCCAGACGAGAGATTATGTAAATATCCTGATTTAGCTCCTCCCATCGTGAGGCAAACAGCACGCCCTAATTCTGTGACACCCAGTGATCGGTTTGTCTTTCGTTTTACTCGTATTTATCTTTTGCTAAACTGTGCTTTTATTCACCTCACTGTCCGTTACACATGACGGTATGATGTCTTCATTTCAGAGCTCATGATGTCACAGGCGCTCGTCCTCGTGTGACCTTTGACCTCAGCTGTGTTTCCTCAGTGGTGTTGAGTCTCGCTGCTGCTGCGTCTCTGCTGGCGTCTGCAGCGTTGATCTGCTGCAGCTGCTGTTCAGTCAGGGTCAGAGTTCATGTAGCGCTGGAGGGTCTCTGCAGACAACCCAGTACATCAGCCAGACCTGTTTAGACTCAGTGTGAGCGCAAATGTTATGTTTATATACTGTACACACACACACACCTGACATCTAATGGTTGTGTGTATTACTGCTGCACTGAGTTGTTTTGTAACAGTTTTCTTTTACACTGTGTAATAAATGCTGCATTTATTTGCGGTTACAGTGTTGTGCTGGTGTTGTTTGTAGTTTAAACTTAAAGTTTTCACCACAAGAACTTCAGATCTTCATCAAATTTTTATTCAAATTCAGCCAAAGACGTTTGATGTCTTAAAATCACAGCAGTCAGTCAACATGTTTATCTTTGACTAATTTCACAAGCTTGTTTTGTCACTTTCTGTGACTGTTTAACAAACGACAACATGCATCAAAACTTCATTTATTCAAACTTTACATACAATTCAGTGTAAGAAGCAAATAAAGTCAAACTTTACATTCATTAGCTGTAATAATGTGATCACACAGGCTGGTTAAATGACATTGTTGATTGTTCAGCTGTTGTGTTAAACTCCTCTGACTGAGGACCTTATAATGACTGATTCTAGTTTATAATTCTAATATAAAACCATGTCATTGTCTGACTCTGTTTTGTGAATCTTTACTTTCTGAGTGTTAGTAACTTCATTCATCTAAAAGCATGATTTTACACAGATAAAACCTTCACTTCAAACTCTTCACTTTAGACTCTTCACTTCAAACTCTTCACTTTAGACTCTTCCTTATAGACTCTTTACTTCAAACTAGACATAAACTAAACTGTATGATCCAGAAACAGTTCATCAGTCTATCATCTCAATAAGCAGTGATTATTCCTCCTCATCCATCCTCCTCCATCTCCCCTCATCTGTCCACCTCCCTAACTCCTCTATTTTACTCTATATCTTCTGTTTTTTAATTCTTAGTAATAGTGGCACTGAACTGTTACAACTGGACGGTAAATGAGTTTGTGAAACGTTATATGCACTAAATACAGAAAACTATGTGATTATAAAGATACATGGTGAAGATGTGCATCTGTTTCGTAGTCAGGTGTGAAAGATCGCTGCATTCAACAGCCACAGCGATGGAGGATGCGTTGGCAGGCGGACGGTGGGCGTCACCCAGCGCTGAGGCGTCTGTGAGACACGAGCAGCAGTTTTAAGCCACTTCACATCATAATTCACATGCACAATATATGCGGATTTTTGAATGTTCAGGTATAATACAGTGAGTGTACAGAGATTAATGCTCTCTCTTGATCTGTGTGTTTTTAATAAAGTTTCATTCAACATCTGTACTTGAAAACCAGAATCTGAATCTCTGCATCCATGAGATACGTTTATTAAAAGACTTACGTTGCTCAGTTTTACGGGGGTTTTTACTCCCTCTCGTTTCTTTATGATGTTGTGTATGATCTGCTGCAAATCCGTGTGTGATGTCACCCGCTGGGTCTGCGATGAGAGGTCAAACATCAGATGCTCATTTACTTTTAGCTGTTGGTCTGAACGTATTTCCACACTTACCATCTTCTCTGTCCTCTCCTCTGAGAAACCAGCGCTGGGACATTTGTGATCTCCAGCGCAGAACAGATACACACTTGTTTGATCATGTTTGGAGAAGTTCTCCAGGTTCCCCTCATGTTTCTTGCTTACGTTGTGATCTATCTTCTCCACAAGCTCATTTTTTAGGACTTGATTTGTAGTTAGAATCTCAGGAGGCGTCGGTTTGGTCTCTGGGCCCACGTACATCATCATTTCAGACTGAGGAAGCACAAACTCTTTGAGATCAGACGTCTTGCTGACGTTTTCTCCACAGCTGATTTCCCAGAATTCTCTGGGGCAGGTCTCATAGAAGGTGCCAGTGACTGGGTTGTTAAACACATCCGGACAGACGAAGTGCTGAGACTCTTCAGTCAGGAAATCATTGGAAAAATCCATGAAAAATGTATGACATGAAGGTGTCATTTCATTTGATAATAATGGTTCCATCTTCATACCTTACCTCATGGTCTCATTGACTTACCCTTAAGCAGCGACTCTTCCTGCTCGGCTGTTTCTCTCTTATAACCTTAAAAGGAGATACGAAACAAACACACCTCAGAGGTCCTCATATATGATTCAATATTTCTTTTAAAATACTTCACAACTAGTGAAGTAACACACTAAGTAAGAGCCACGTTACAGATGCACTGGTTTAGATATACCTGTGGATTTCTCATAGAGCTGCACAATCTCTCTCAGAACTGTGTTACTTCTCAGCTCAGGCCTTTGGCTGAACGTTTCTTTACAGAACGGACAGCTGCAGTCCTGACTGAAGACCCAGCACATTCTCAGGCAGCTGTCGCAGAAGTTGTGTCCACATGGAGTGGTGACCGGATTATCGAACACCTCCAGGCAGATTGAGCACATGAGCTCATCCAACAGACCACAAGCATCTGAAACATCTACAAACACAACAAATCCTTTCATTTCAGACCTTTGAGGGTGAAAAGACAGCCTGTGTTTTTAAGAAAAGCTGTTATTAAATCATGCTGGGCTAAATATAGCTCTGACTAACAGATACTTGGCTGGCCCATGCCTGCATAACACTTGCACAAACCAATACTTCGGTCCAACAGGAAACATTCTCAGGATGTTGACTAATGTTCAAAGTTCTCATGAAAGTTATTTTTAAAAGTTATTAGTTGAACGTTTATTTCACATTATATTATATATAGCCACTTTCGACAAAAGGTTATTCTAAGGCAGCACACACACAATAATGAAATACATACCTGTTGTGTTATTCTGCACAAGAGCTTTGAGAACAACGTTGACCTTCAGGTCAGGTCTGTAGGTGAATGTTTCTTTGCATTCTGGACAGCTGCAGTCCTGACTGCAATCCCAGCATGTCTCCAGACAGCCTCGGCAGAAGTTATGTCCACAGGGAATGGTGACTGGATCAGTTAAGACATCCAGACAGATGGAGCACTGAAGACTTTCACACATATCAGCTCCTTCAACAACTGCAAAATCACCAACATCAACAAAACTTCAGAAGATACCAAACACAGCAGAAGTTCATGTGTATTAAACGACACACATGTGAAAACACAGTATGTCTCATTATACATGATAACAACTTATTGATCATTATATCACTATTTAAAAATACCTCCACAAACAATCTGTCAGATATTAAGTAAATAACTTTAACTTTGTTTTGTATATATGATCATTGGATAAAAGTATCACCAACATGACTTACATGGGGGTAAATCAATGCTTTCTCTCCTACTTAATCTTCCTCGTGGAAAAGTTTCGTCCATTTTGTCCTTCATAAAAACAACTCAACTCATCCACTGGCGAGTAAATGACCAAAATCACTTTCAGCCTTAAAACCTCTGCGGGTTATACATGTTAACCCATATAAAACACTCGACTGGTACTAATATTATTTAACAATAACATTAAATCTGTCCTGTTCACATGATCTGTTTATTATCTGTTTATTATGTGTGTTTTCCTAACTTACCTGCTTGTTACTGTTTGTTGCTGAATAAAAGTTTTGTCCTGCAATGAAGTTTGTTGTGGACATTAAAACGTCTGCTGTGGTTTTATAAGTTTCAGTTTCACTTTGACTTGCAGTGTCTCTATTGGTTGAGACACAGAACCAAACTGAGCTCTGAATATAACACTGCATATTGTTTTAAAGATATGTTTGCCATTTTTTAACAAATACCCGGATAACAATTTTAGGTTTAAAGAATGTTTTCCTAACTTTCCATTATTTAATAGTACATTTAAAACGTTATCTCAAACTTTCCAGTTTCTTAGATGATGTAGTAACATTACTGCTTGTTTCTCATAATGCTATTCAAACGTTTTTAAAATGCACCACAAACAAGTTAAACACAAATGAAATGTTAAGAAATAAAACTTCAACTGTATGTTTTTGCAATCCAAAGAGTCACACAATGTTTGTATGATTCATTTATTTTCACGACACAAATGAAATAATATTCTGATTTTAAAACATGTCATAGAAACAAATCAGAGTTTAATGAAATAATGATTATGATCATTTTTCAACATTTATTTCTGTGCACAATGGCCACTTCAGTCACGATCAGAAAAAACTTTGAGTGTGAATAATAACAGAATAAAAACAGAGCTTAAATAATTAAAACTATACTAGTATTATGATAGGAATGTAATGTAACTGTTTTTCAAGACTGTATTGCATGTGAAAGCATAAAATCTTTGTGTTTAAATATACGCTGTGAAACAGTTGAATTCTGTCACATACAGTAACAGAAATCTATTGCATAGTGTTGAACTGAAACACTATGATGGTCCTTTCAAAGTTTTGTGTTGATTCAAAGAAAGTGAAAAACAGAAATTATCTTCTGTATCAAGTTACAAAAATATAAGACATAAAACAGCAGTAAAGTATCAGAACATGATACTGTAAATCCTTCTTTAAAACAACAGATCAGAGGAAAAACACACAAACACTGTTAGTTCAGTGCGTGACATGAAAACTCATTTCAGCTCTTATCTTTCGCTGGAATGTCAGACCATTAAAGATCTATTCTGTTGTTTTCTCTGTTTGAAACATACAATTGCATGTAAAAAGTGAGGAATAACCGTGGAATGTGTCTGGAAACAGTTTTCCAGACAACAGCAACATCTCTGAGTGATATTTCTGAGTGATATTTCTGAGTGATACCGCCGCTTTAGGCTTTAATACAGAATCTGGGAAAACTATTTGAATTCAGAAGCTAATAGCTATGAGAACCCAAAAATACATTGAATAAATGTGTGTGAATATAAATGTGCGTCTGTCTTCAGATCAGAGACAGAAACAAAAAACCTTTATGTTGATTTGGCATCATCAGAACCGGCCCGATCTAATCATTATTTCCAAACACAGTGTTGAGCTGTTGGGTCACCCTGATGAAGGTGGTCCGACGACTCAGTTCCTTCAGTTTAGCCGCACCCACGTACGTACATGTGGACCGAACCCCACCCAGCACATCCTTCACAGTCACCTCCACGGGCCCTTTGTAGGGCACCTCCACAGTCTTACCCTCAGACGCCCTGAGCACACAAAAACAACATTCAGTTTCCAATGATCTTTGGGCCTGAAAACACTGTCATTTTATCTTTTTGTGAATGAAACTGGCCATCAAAGCATCAAAGATTTATAATCTCACTCAAGTGCAGTAACAGGATAAATAATCTGTGTTGCGGAGGTGAGTGCTCACCTGTACTCCGCCACACCTCCGGCGTGTCTCTTCATGGCCGTATCTGAGCTCATGCCGTAGAACAGCTTGTACTTTTTGCCGTTCTTCTCGATGATGTCACCGCCACTCTCAGAGTGACCCGCCAGCATCCCTCCCAGCATCACAAAGTCAGCACCCGCACCTGTCAATCACACAGATCAGCCTATCAAATTACAGCATGGGCGAGGGTTAGAGTTTGCATCAGTGTGTCATTTTCCTAGCAGAGCTCACAGCATTTTTTGTCTATGGTATGATTATAAAGACTCACCAAATGCCTTGGAGACATCACCTGGACATGTACAGCCCCCGTCCTACACAACAACAATTTTACTATTTATTTCACATGTGTCTCATATATGGCAAGACAAACACATGCACACAAAGGGTCTCACAGATATGATGTGTCCCCCCAAACCATGAGCAGCATCGGCACACTCAATAACTGCACTCAGCTGAGGGTATCCCACACCTGTCTTCTTACGGGTGGTGCAAACAGAGCCTACACACACACACACACACACACACATTCAGGAGAAACATGAGCACAGCTGTATCCAAAATTCCATAATAAACATGTGGCACTGGATGACGGCATCACCTGGTCCAATGCCCACTTTGATGATGTCAGCACCAGCAAGAATCAGTTCCTCCACCATCTCTCCGGTGACGACATTACCAGCCTAAAACACAAATCAACTTATCAAGGTGACTATCATGAAACGTATGTCTGTTGTTGTTTTCACCAATAACTGACCATGATGGTGTGTTTAGGAAACTTCTCCCTCACGTCTTTCACAAAGTGGACAAAGTGTTCGGAGTAGCCGTTGGCTACATCAACACAGATGTACTGAAGCTGAGGTACAGCCTCTAGAATCGCCCCCAGTTTTTCAAAATCCCCCTCACTGGTACCCGAGCTGACTGCCACACTCTGAAGACGAGGAGAAAAACAGACACACTACATGTGTTAAACAAATCTAACAAAGAAAAACTGCAAAACAACAGCTTACCTGTAAACACTGTGGGTGTTTAGCTCCAAACTCCTTCCAGTCGTCCACAGAGTAATGCTTATGGATGGCTGTAAAGAGAGTAAACTGAGAAAACAAACATCATTAGTACCCAGAACACAGTGTGAACTGATCAACACTTCATGTAAATAGTTCTGATTGTACAAACACTGCACTGATTTCTGTTCTGTTGTTTGTATTTCTGCAGTACGTTCTGCTTGTTATGCGGAGATGAAAACTGTCACCTGATGCAAAGCTTGTGCCATTTCAAACGTGCCCACAGTGTCCATGTTAGCAGCTATGATGGGAATCCCACGATAACTGCTCTTCGAATTCCTGAACGTGAAACTGCGCATGAGGTCCACCTGAGACAGAACAGTGTGTGACAAGAAATGAAGAACGTTTCCTGTTAGCTGGGTGAATAGATATGAACAGATGATATAGACGGTGAATAGATATGATTTCAGATGAGGGCTGTATGTGAAGATGAAGGCAGACAAACCTCACTGCGGGATTTTAAAGTGCTGCGTTTGGGACGCAGCAATACATCCTTAAAGTCAAGTTTGATGTCATTCTCAATGCGGGGCATGTTTGCTGAAAAACTGTCCTTGAGACTCTGACCGTATCTCAGTGTCTGTACAAACACAAGATAACAGACACAAAAACATCACTGACACACTTACTGCTGTTCTGAGTGTGGGACACAATATTACCACGAGTTTCTTTCACAACTTTCAGTATAAATATTTAAATAAATGCACGCAAGAATATTAAAACGATTGATTGCAGGATATAAATATATAATAAATACATACAATACAATAAATATATAATACAAATACAACACAAAACCAATACATGTCAACATCTGGTTTTCTTCTGCACATGTTCTAGATATCAGAGCATCTAAGCGCAGAATCACTGTCGCTGCACAAACATGCGCTTTAACACAACGTGTATTTGTCCATTACAACACAAATCTATATATGCGTCCTGTGTGTATTTCACTAAATACTACATGTTCGTACCTTCAGCTGAAGCGGTTCCTGTTTCTGGGCTGAATGACAGAATGAAGCCGGTTTCCGGGGTTGGAGGCGGTCGTGTTTACGGCAGCGGATGTAGTTCAATTCCTGACGACCCGCCGCTCAAACCCACTTCTAACGCCTCCCCAAAAACTACAAAC